>JASDQU010242935.1:59423-70530 GCA_032191745.1 Picea mariana
GGAGAGAAGATGGTAAGATGAGAGGTAAGAACCTGCGCATCCACTTTAGTGGGGTTTCTCCAAAGTTAGGTCATCCTCTCCCTTTTATGCAAAAGTGTGTTTCTCCTTATTTTATGCAAAAGTGTGTTTTTATTTATGAAAAAATATTTTTTATTTATGATGAGATAACTTGTGCAAACCAATAACCTGGTGACAACAGGGTCCCAGTAACACAAGGAGTTCAAGTTTGGTTTGTTTTGTTTTTGCAAATAGTTTTAAAAATTCAGATCTTTGATGATAAATCATGTTTGGGGTGCTGTAAGAACCCCTCAAGTACTAATTTGTGTTGTGAGACAGGGATCATCAATCAACTAGAGTAATTCAAGGATGATCAAGAGATTGAAAAATGTTCCTCCAATAAATTTCTTGCATTCTATCAGTAGCTGGGATATCAACCTCTCAGGAAGAGCATATCTTCACAACAATCAAGAATCTAGTTGTCTCTCCACGGGAAGATTTAGAAGTCTCGTCGGATTCCTCTTGTCAATTTGTTGAGGAGAATGAAGAATCATGGACATAATTCAATGGAGACCAACTAGTGGAATTTGATATTGAGGAGTGCTTAGCATGCCTCTCAACAGATCATGTATGTACTCCAAAGACCAATCATCTTGAACAAGATAATCTACATAGCATGGTAGAGGAAGACATTCAGTGTGACCTAAACAAAGAAGAGAAACAAGAATATAGTGATCCTATTGAAATATGGTTTCAATTAGTTATTAGGTCACAACATTCTTTTATTTTTCCTTATTTATTGATCTCATCATCAAAACAGTTGGTCCTTCATACTCTGTTATGCATTAAAATTTATCTTTTAAACCCGAGTATGGATATATTTCTAACCCTGTTACGCACATGGCTTCACTGGAAGTATTCTTATACTTGAAGGACATTTTCTTTTGTTCAATTAGAGTAGGATAGGTAAATAAATAAATAAATATTGCACATAATTACAATGCAACATCTCTTTCATACTTTTCATAAATGGGAATGACAAAAGTTAATAAAGAAATCAGTTTAAGATCTTTTGTTCCTATAGTTGATTTTTTTTTAAAAGTTATGATGATTTTGTTTGGAATCTTATGAGAAGGGAATATCTTCATCCTTTGAATGCACACATAATACTGGAAGGGTTTCAAAAGCGGAGAAGGAATCCTTGTCAATGGAAGATAACAGTTAAGGGAGTGCTTCATGACCTATTTCTTCAAACTTCTTCTTTTTCCTTAAGTTGATGCATTCATGCTTTATCTTTACCTATCTATTTTAAGACCGCTATTTCACAAGGATGATTAATTAATTGATATTTTTAATAGCATTTGAAACTGAATGTTAAGTCCAAACTATTTTATTAATAGCTAATAATACAACTTTTGACATTTTCCCTAAATTTTCTATTTTTTAGGCATGAATAAAAATCCAGTTTTAATTAGTTCTATTGGTTTCTTTTTAGCAGATGTTCGCAACTCTCTGAGCAACCTTTTTTAGCATCTCACATTGTTTTCATGAGGTCATGAAAAACCTTAGGCATGGGGGAGTGGTTTTTGAAACCTTCATATTCTTTTGCATCTTTCATCGACGAGGCCAAATCAACATGTTCAGTGTTGGAATTTGATAGTCATTTCCAGAATTCTGGTACCATTCTATTCTGATACTGCAGAATTTCATTCATATGGTAATGAAAACAATGTTTTCCTTTGCATTCATCTGGTACTATGGGAGGAGGTATGTGCTATTCCGGTACTGAACCACAACTCTGCGCTATTCTGGTACTAATGGTCATCTTTGTGGTCACCTGGTACCAAAAGAAGAAAGTCTGCGTTCATTTGGTACTAAACAACATTCCTGTGCTCATCCGGTACTATGCTCATCTGGTACTGATGGTCTCCCATGTGCTCATCCTATACCAAAGGAGGAGGTATGTGCTATTCTGGTACTGAACCACAACTCTACGCTATTTCCGGTATTGAACCACAAATCTGCGCTATTCCAGTATTGAAGCACAACCCTATGTCCATCCAGTACTGGTAATAAGGTGTTGGTAGCTCTAATCATATATTCAAGTTTGGCTGCTCGATTCAAATACTAGGACATATAAATTCAACATTTTTCGTTTTACTAAAGAAATTAGATTAATTATGCAATAAACATATGATTACTCTTAATTATTGCACGCTCCCTACCATGAATTTCTGCAAGCCCTCATATACATCTCCTCGTATATTATCATTGAATTCCTTCATAAAATAATTGTCGTCATGAATGAGAAAAAATCATCCATCATGTCACTCTATTTCTGCACCCTATTATGTTCTGGTACTGCAAAATTCTAATATGATATTGCTCTGTTCCAGTACTACAAAATTCTATTATGGTACTGTCCTTTTCCAGTACTAGTTGTTCTAATACCATTACTTATCTGGTATTGATGCCAAGGTGATGTGATCTTTTCATGTGCTTAACATCATTTTCACTTCAGGTAATTGGAGGTATGGGATAATCTCTTCATGTTATTTCTATCAAGGATCATGTAAGTCTGGTGTTGAATTTTTTTTACTCTCATGTGCATCTTCCTCCTACATTTCTACACTCAACCCTAAAGGAATCATCCTTTCTATCCTTTAAGAAGATATTTTCACATTTAACTCTATATGATAATGGGTGCACTTGTCTTATTGCCTCATCATTTTGAAAAAGTGTTTGCTAATTGAAATATCCATTGAAAAGTGGTGACACCATTATGTCAAATACTAACCTAGTTGATTCAAACAATTTTTATCCAAGTTTTTCTTGGTAGGTATTGATGAAAACCTCATGTGGTGGACCGCCCTTGCAAAACCGCAATGAACTTTCATGAGAACCCTAATAAGATTAACTAGAGGGCCTCTTAGTCATTATCTGAGATGTTACATTATACATTGAATAGCTGAGATTTAAGTTGAATGTGGATGATGTCACCCTTGGGATAATTGCAAAAAATTAATTATGTGCCTAATAACTCTAAAACACTCTCGTACCACCTGCCTTCTTTATACTCTAAAACTATCAGTGAACAATATACATCATTCTAAATCTTTTGAGTAATATAATAAAAAAGAAGTATCAGGAAGTACAAGTAAACCCACCGGGGTACTGAACAGGCTTGCTAGCAGCGGGGCCATGCTTGTATGGTACTAAGGTAAACCTGTCAGGGTACTAAATAGGCTTGCTGGCGGCATGGCTATGCAGGGTAGAGGGAGTTGAAATACATAAAGTGGCACACTTAAAACTAAACATAAACCCTTGGGTCTCATTCTAAAGAAATCATTATCAAATCAAGGCTAGGAGATGACCTTTATATCTCTTAGATGATGTTCTTAAGAACCTTCAAGTATCCACTTTAGAGTTCTATCTTTAAAATAAAAAGGTTTGCATGAGAAGTGGGACCCTCAGTATATGTAATTCACCTTACCTAAACAAGAAGAGCTTCATCTCTAAAAACTTGGATAAGAAACAAGTTAATCATCTTGGGATGTATTCTCTTATGTGTTCCACTCTTCAAATGAGATCTAAACTATGCTATATCACTTTTATTTTAAAGGTAATCTAGCCAGGGGTGCCTATTAGTCAAATTCATTATCCTATAATCATATTAGAGTCACAACCAACCCTTTCTCCTAACTTTGATCGAAAACAAATTGGATAAGACTTAACATCAAATCACTAACATACCTAATCTATTACTCATGACTCCACTTTGTCACCATAACTACTTTTCCATGAGTAATAATGTGAAGCATAAGCCAAGAAGTTTATATTGTTTAATAGGAACTTAGGAGCTGAAGAAGGATGAAACTTCAGGGAATGCTTGATTGAGTGAAGAGTATCATCAATTGTGAAATTTTGAAGATCATTGTTACATGAGGACATGCAATGAATTAAACATGGGGGAATGTTGAGTCTCCATTTTGACACTTCTAATGCCCTATATTACCCCCTATATGAGCCTATTTTACCTATGTCATGTGTATCTAATTGATTGTTTCCTCCATAAATACACCTGATGACCTTGTTCATGTGCATAAGAGGTAACTTATGATTAAAGCATGATTTGTTTAGTTTTATTGAGTTAATTCGATTAAATGCTTGATTATGTATGATCCTAATCACTTTGTCTCTTAAAAAGCACGATCTGGTACCCATTATGTTCTAGTACCAAGGCTCCACCTATTCCGGTACCAGCGTATGCTAATCCGGTACTAGACATAATTCAGAATTTTGGAATGTTTCTAGAAGAAAATAAGGCTTATGGGTTTTGTCCAGAGTGATGTTTTCATGTGGACACGTGTGTGAGAACTCACCTAGATCACACATGTGGACCTCCAGCTCAAGGGGAATGATTCTGCCAAAATTAGCAAACAAACTCAAACTGCCAATTTGTGCCTCGATTTTCGTGCATATAGTATCAGATCTAGAAATTCTAATACATGGGTTTTGTCCAAAATATGACAAATTGAGTAAAAAGAGGGTTTTTTTTCAAAATTAGAATTGGTTTGGGAGATATGGGTGGGAGACTAACTCGAATCTGCCCAAATTGTTAAAAAACACAGATTTTTGGGATTTATCGTAAAATTGTAAAAAATGTTTTCCTAGCTTGGGGATTCATCTTCATGCATTCCTCCATGGATTTTGTGTATAAATAAGAACTCATAGTTCTGATTAAAAAGGAATTATTATTCTACAAGATTGGTTCTCGAGGAAAGAGGAATTGTTATGTTGTAGGGTTGATTCTTGAAGACTGTGGATTGTACATCTGTTTTTCTCAAGTAATGATATAAATTGCAGTTCATGAAATTGATGCGTGTTATCAAAACATTCATTCTGTAAGTTTCTTTTAAATCTACCTTGTTGGTATGGAAAGGGCCCACCAAACCAACCAAGGTAAACTTCTTTGTATTTACTGTATATATAAATCTAGTTTGTGTATGGATAAAATCATTTTGTGTTTTGATCATAACATCTAACTTTATTTCTATTTTATTTTAGTAAACATTTGACAAAGTGACATAAATATGTGTGGTAATTGTGAGTGAGTGAGTGAGAATTTTTGGAGTGCAATATAGATTTCTAGAATGTAATATGGATTTATGAGTGCAACATAGATTCTTGAGTGAATATTGGCTATCCTTGTATGTGTGTGTAGACAATCATTTGATAGGTTTAATGTTATAGTGTTGTTTCCATTTTGCATATCTAAGAATGGTTTGGATCTCTATCTTTTACTGTACATGAATCTATAATGGAGCATTCTACCATATTTAGTTTTCTTTCATACATTTAAATCAGATTTCACCTTGCAAACACATGAACAATCAAGACCTCCATCTCTCACCTTACATGTGCCTAAAGTGGAGTGTCTTCCTTCACATGTGATTTCCTCTAGCATTGATTGATGTTTTCCTTTGATCATATGTAGAGTGTTGGTTGTTTTAATTGCTACAGGAAACAAGCTTCTTAAGTTCATCTCTCTAATTCATAAGCCTAGAATGAACAGACTTGTTCCCTAAGATAGAACCTTTTTCACTGTTTGCTTGAGAGGTTTTGTTATCAGTTTTCTCTTCTAAGTTTGGAGTTGTATTGTTGAAGTGTGCCCATATTTTCTTGCTCGTTGTTGTTAAGAGTAGCAGCTACAGGTAACAGATTCAAAGTCCATCTTTCCACTTCATGCGCTTGTAAATGGACAAGGCATTATCTGAGAAAAATATTTTGAGTGAATGATTGCAAGTTTTGCTTTCTAATTTATGAATTGTGTGAAGATTGTTATCTTTGAAAACAGAGTATTTTGTTATTGAATGTTTCTTCTTTATGCTATACTCATCAGACATAGGAACCTATCTTTCATTGACACATATAGTGCATCAACTCTACTAATTACAAATCTCGGTTTATAATTTATGTTTGGTAATATATTATGTAAATAATTGCACCAACAACTGACAAAGATATTTGGCTTACTACGGATCGCAGGGAATCAAAAAAGACACCAAACATGGAGATCAACCAATCAAAAGACTCGCTTAAAACCATTTCAAAAGTAAACACAAGAAACTTCAAAAAGATAAGTAAACTGAATTCTAACCCAACCTATGGTTGTAAAAACAAAGACTCTGAACTCTATCAAGAAACCCTGAGAAGTTAGAAACTCAATCAGGAAAGAGGTTGACTGCCTCGTTTTAAAAAAAAAAATCTTGAACCAGGTACACTACTATTATTTCAGCAGCCTACGTATGTACATGGGTTGTTTACTTAGCAGGACGTCTATGTACGTGGGTTGTCCCAAAGCAGGGCACGTACACCTCTGTACTCCCTCAAAAAACAAAGAAAACAGACAGACTTATAGGGAAGGGAGAACTAGTATGGCACCTGAAGGTGACCAGAATCCCTTAAAATACTCAAAGGACTCAAAATAAACTTGAAAGGCAGAAAAACCAATTAGACAACCCAAAAATCCCCTAAAACCCTAGAGGCTTCCCCAGTATGGTCGCCAGTTCTACTAGCAGGAAAACCCCCCTATGACTGCACTAGGGTTGAGAATGTAGGCAGATCAATTAATTGTCTAAAAGTCAACTACTTCTCTAACTACCCCAAACATACCCAAAACTCATACAAGAAAAGAAAAGATGAGGAAGGTCGGGTAACTATACCTCTACTCCACGTTCGATGATGAACTCCTTGTTCTTTGAAGAGTTGTTGACTGCACACCTCCTCCTAGGGATGGACTGCACTTAAAGATTGACAAACAAAAAATGAAAAGCATGCTAATACATATACAAATTAGGGTTAGATGTTAGAATGTCAAAACATGAACCATTAAAAGCATTCAATACACCATGATTTGGGACAGGAAAAGTAATTATTTTATTAATAACTCAATGATTATACCTTTACAATCAAAGTCGGCTACTGCTCCACAAACCTAGTATGGGATCCTCTTCACCAAGCTCCAAGTGCACATTTGTATGGATTCTCCTCTCAACCTTCTGATCTCTTCTTGGGAAGTGAATGGGTTTATGATGGAGGAAGAAGGGCTAATTGGGAAACGCAAAGGCAATTCTCACAAAAGGGACGCAATAACTTGGACAAGGAGGGGATGTGAAACAGATAGAGTTTCATTGTTCTTATGTATAGATGTAAAATGAGACCCTGAAACCTCCTTTTATATGGGAAAAGGATGGTTATTCGATTGGGTGATGAGCTATAGGCAGTGGATTAGTTGGGAAACTACCCAATAGCCCATAATCTACACGAATTCCTTGAAACTTTTTATTTTTTGCAACTTTTGCAAGTATACGTGGGTTGTAGTGGTGTAGCATGCATACATAAAGGAGCTGTAGTGATGCAACAAGCATATGTACGTGGGAAATAATGGTGCAGGGTTCTTACATCTTCAAAAAATTGTTTTTTTAGAAGAGCAACTCAATATTGACTTGGCAAGAAATGAAAGTAAGAGGGCCAAAGGAAAAGTATGCATGTGTAGAGAAATTTAGGGTTATAACAATGACTCTATGACAATATTTTCATTTTCCAAATCACACAACATCATGGTAACCACAACATCAACACATTGACACAAGCTTCATGTGATCTCAACTACAGAGTGTTTGTCACTTCTTCTTATGTCCATCGCGATCACTCCTGACCAAATACTCATGTTGATCTTAATCTTCTTCTCTGTCGGGTTCTCTTCCTGAGATATGAACTCTTAGAATCTGTTGAAGACCTTATACTTGGTCATAGACTTGGAAAATTTGGGCATGACCATACATCATAACCATTCCTATCTTTTCGAATCTGATTCACCAATAGATCTTTATTAGAATTGTCACCAAGGAATAGGTCCCAGGTATCATCCACTACAAAAATAGAATCATAACAATACAAAATATCTCACAACCATTATACAAATAGAATGCAACAATGTAAAATATATGTACGTGCACCCAAGTGCCCTTTCCTATCAGTGTTCAATCCATCCATATCCACCTTATTCCCTCTATATCCCTTACCCTCACAAGTCTCGTTGTCTGTGAATTATATTATCCTTATGAGGCCATTTCCATCACCCATAACAACAATTTCCTAACTCAAACCATCATTAGAAACCATATACTGATGAACATCAATCTACATACTTGTTTGCAGAAAGGGGGACTAAATTTACATTATCCTTATTGTCCTAGTTGAGTAACTCCTTGTACTGAAAATTAAACTTCTTAATGACATAACCCGAGCATTTCCATATTTTATGGGAGAAAACCATGGGAAAACCCTCAAACAACTTGGGATCACCTCCCAGAATTCCCTAAACATGATCCCAATCTTCCATCCAAAGTGATGGCACTAGACAATTGTCCATCCTCATTGTCTACCACACATTGAGTTTGATGCCATCTATCCTTCTAGCACACTATTACTGGGTTCGAATCTACTTCACCATTTGTCACCTTTCACCGTGTTTTTCACTTCTTCTTCATATGGAACACTTCTCATATCCAAACATATTTGTATTCTGATCCCCTGTCGTTCTACTAGGATCTTAGAGCTAAAAGGCTGGTCTCCAAACATGGGCTAGGTAATCATGGGGAATCCCAACCTGATGCTCTCTAGCATGGATTTCCACCCGCAATGGCTCAGGAATGTGCCCACATAAGGATGTGAGAGAATGAGTAGCTAAGGTTCCCACCCCCATATACAAAACTCCCTCTCTTAGGTTCTCTCCTCAAATCCTTCTGGGAGTCCCATTTCGGTCCCTTTGGGTTTGGTCTCCATGTGAGGATATTTGATGGCCCAGATCAAATCCTACCCACTTGCCTCTAACCTCGTAGCCACTGCACAAATTTTATTCTCCTGTAGAAAATCATGGCTTCAGAAACACATGAAAACCACAGATTGGGGACTCTGAGAATATAGCCACCTCAAGCACTTATCCACGACAATGTCCTCTAACTTACCCCAAGTTTTCACATCTTCGTGAACGGTCCCCGTGTCCATGAAAATGGTGGGAGGGAGAATGGCACCTATGATCCATACAGGCCTCCCCATTTAGGGTTATAATGTGATCAATACCTAAGGAATCAAACTCGTAAAATGTATTAAAAATAGTTCTATGTCCCTCCATGCTCTGGTTAATATCCTCCTTAACAAACGTTTTCATGGGATTCGAATCTGGATCTTGCATCATCATGGGCATATATGATTTTCATAGCTTGAGGTCGAACCTCAATTCGGGGATAATAAAATACTGATTCTCTTTTGGATTACTGAGAGGGGGGGGTGAATCAGTAATAGCATAATTATAATCCTTTTTCTTCAAATGTTATATCAATGCAGAATTATTATCCAATGATAAGCAGTAAGAAATAAACAATCACACAAAGACACAGTACACCAGTGTTTTACGTGGAAACCCAAATCGGGAGAAAACCACAGAATGATTTTTCTTATATGTCTTGAAGAATTACATTCATTGGAAGCACCAACTTCCTTTGTTTTTTAGCTACAATTGGAAGGAGGCTCCAACCCCCTAGTTTCTCAGGCTACAACCTGAAGGAATCTCCAACTCCCCAATTCTCTGGCTACAACCAGAAAGAGGCTACAACCCCCAATGTTCTCCAGCTACAACCGGAAGGTGGCGACAACCACCTGTCTTTGCCCCATCCTACCACCATGAAGTAGAATTATAATGATGGAACCACTGCCACATTATCACTGTGAGATATACCACTGTAAACCTGTACCAATAAATCTAAACCATGCATGAACCTGTACCTCAACCTGTAATCAACCTGTACCATAAACAAGTGCATCAACCATGAACCAACCTGTAATCAACCTGTACCATAAATAAGTGCATAAAACCATGTACCAAGTATGTACCAATCAGTTTTCAACTACTCATCAACTATGACTCATCAATATGTACCAACATCATCAAGCATACACGTCATGTATGTGCACCAACTCATCAACTACTTGTCTCAACCATGTACTCAACATGTACCACAACCAAAACCCCTCATCAATTTCATCATCCAAATATTATTTGTAGCTCTATAATAGACCTGGTGTATATAATAACATTCTTTTAAACCTTCCTTAACTTTAAAAACAAGAGACTAGCATTTTCATCAAACTTTTCTTCAGTCTCACATGCCTAGTTTTGGATTAGTCAATGACCCTAACTTGAAGTAATCATAACTTTGAACTTGTAATGTATAAAGATATGAAACTGATACACAATCTTATTTAGTGTGTTTTATGCAATTCCTCCAAGTTTCACTACTTGGAACCTCCCAGAAAAGGAGTTATAGCAAAAATGACATACCTTGATGAATTCTGGCTTATTCTAGAGAGAGACCTTGTAGAGAGTGCCCCACACAAAATACTTGATGAAATGATATGAAACTGTTAAAAGGAATACAAAATCCTATACCCTAACCAACACATTTGGTCTCACTTAATTTGGATCTTTTATGAAGAAGTTATGACATGTTTACCAAAACACCTGATTTTGACTAACTTCAGGACTAGCCACAAACCCTATTTTCCACAGAGTGTAACTCCCAAAATAAAATGACCGAAAATATGAGTTATTTTCCACAGATATTTGGATATTTTTTCTCACTTGCATAGCAATTTCATGATCTGAATCATTATATAAAAAATGTTATAGAGAAAATGGTGATATGACCTGTAAATAACATACCTTAGAAAGCACCATCAAAAGAATTTATCCTTCCTTGCATTTCGACCTTCTTTTCTTCACCTTCACTCAGAATTCTGGTTTAGATATCCTTGGTTACCTCAGACACATATATATATTCAATATGCTAAATTTTGATTCAAATGAGAGATCCTTGCCTCTTATTTATACTCTCCAAGTAGCTTCCTTAAAAACATCTTCTAGGTCACTTGGCCCACTTTCCTTATTTTAGGGTTGGGTCCACTTCTAATTTCTTCATTAAATTTATTATTGAAATTATTTATTTTGTATTCACTTTGAATTATAATACACTCATCACTTCACTTT
>JASDQU010242936.1:4954-21583 GCA_032191745.1 Picea mariana
CCTACCTAAAAGGGATTGTTGCCATTGCTTCACTCATGGATTGAGCAGAGCTAGTTGGATTTGTCAAGGCAGTAGTCGATCACATGTTTTTTCAATAAATAATAGCATGGAGATAAATTTGAATATGAACTATTATTATGTTCAAATACTTTAAATATCCATGACATAGAATCATCTTGTAGTGTACATGTGAATCCCATCGCAATGTACATCAAGACAATGACCAATGTTCAAATTTTCAGAAATCATTTCCTATGAATGGATTGTGTAACATATGCATTAAGTAGAGCAAGTGGAATACTTCACAAAATAGGCACAAGACCCAAAAATATAGATCCATGTTGCTAAATTGCAATACCTAAACCCAATCTTTTGGTGAAAATAATATACAATCGTAGCAACTACTATATGTAAATTTTAAAAAGAAAACAAATGTTTACATTCCAATGGAGGTTATGACCCATTCCATTCCAAATGGAAAGCATGAAATTATGTAGGCCTTCCAAGGAGAGGACGAGACTTTATGGTCCTTGGGTGTAGTCTTGGGAGAGCTAACAAATGTTGACATCTCGATGCAGGTTCAAGCCGATTCATTGCTATATGGTAGGCATGCAAGTCTACAAGCCTTCTGAGGAGAGGACATTCCTTTATGGTCCTCAGGTGTAGTCCAAGGTGAGCTTAATGATGGAAAAGCTTCAAGGCCCCATGCCGATGTCTCTCCCTTAGTTGATCATGAAAGGGGTATGTGTTTCTCCTGCTAGTAAATCGTGGAGGTGTGGTATGGAAGCCAAGAGAGGTGATATCTTTGATATGAAGACTTAATCCCAAGAGGAGAGGCATACACGTAAACACTACATGAATGCTCATTGCTTCTTGGAGTGTAAACACTATGTGAATGCTCACTACTTGTGTGGCCAATTAAGCATTGAAATATCTCTCTAGAGCAACACAAGTGTACAAAATCCTTTTACAAAAGAATGAAGGATATTGGAACAAGGTACAACATCCTTGTGCCACAAGGTAGATAATGGGAGATCAGATTTAGCACTAAATATTCACTCATGTATCACTAGTGTGCACAAATTATATTGCAGATTTAGTAGCCATGGAAGAAAAGGAATCAGTCCTATTCATTGTTGATCCAATTGATCCAACAATATCAACAGATCTAGTTGTTTCACCAGCAAAGGAAATTGACCAAGTCTATCCATACTATGGCTTCCTCTGAGCTATACATAAGCCCATAAATGTGATGTGTTCTTCTCCAATGACCATATTATGAAGGTAATGAAGCTATAACAATCAACCCCTAATTCCCGAAAATGACATCAAGATTTTTGTTGGTGACATATCAAGACGCATTTCCCCCTCTCCTCTGCCTCACGTGGAAAGACTTCCTTTCCTACACACTATATTATCTCTCTATGATTGATTGGCCCAAGACCTATGAGCACTCGATACTTTATATATAAGGGGAAACTACAAGTATATATTGTGTTCGAATACGATATCGAGTAGGTTGAGAGGAAATAATGTGTGACCTCAGATTTGTTCAAATTGATGTCCTTAAACTGTAAGAAGTGATTTATGGCTATTTTCTTCTTTGTCTCAATGTGAAGGAAGCTCAACCATACCTTTTCCTAGTCTACCTTATACTTTGTATGGGTTAGCCTTGCTTTCTAGGAATATAACCAATTAGGCTCAAACTTTCCTTGAGAGTTAGTGTTATGAACCAAATACTTGCATAAAAAAATGACACAAATATTCATAGAACAAATAGAATAAAACCACTCTTTATTATAATAAAAAAAACTTGAGGTAGGGAAGCACTATACAATGGATCATATTATGGAAGGGATCCTCTCATGTTCACTTTCCTCTTCGAGGGGGCATCCTCCATTTTTTTTTTTGTTAAATAAAAAGCAGAACCTTTGTATTAAACTGGCAAAAAAAGCAAACAGTTGGCATACATAGGCCAGCTGTCCTGCCAACAGAGGAAACCAGGACAATTGGCCTGTCCACTGTAACAGCAAAAATTAGGCATAGATTTTTGCCACCCTGCCTGAGGGAAACCAGGGATTTTGTTCTCTGTGTTCAACCACACATGAAAGACTAGACTAGAGCCAGTTAAACTAGAAACGAGAGCGTTGTAGCTCTGGTACATAGTAATAGGAAAAGCATAAAAACTATAAGAAACCAGAACCTAATCAATCGAATTGCCGCCATTGCCGGGGAGAACGAAGGGTTGCGCACAAGTAGGACATTGACATCGTGGAGAGGCTTTGGAATAGGCCGCGTACAACATATCCAAGTGTTGGTTGACTCTCATGGCTCAGAAGACCTGATCATCCACAAGGCTGCACAATTTGAAGATCAGTTGGAGATGTTCGAGATGCAGCAACGGTGGCGATGGTGGCAAGCTTCTTCCTGGCTCCATTCCGTCGCAACTCGGCTCTGGTCCCCTTGTCTTGCCATCCAGCGTCGTCTCGTGCTCTTTCTCCCCAGTAATGAAGTCCGGTGGCTCCTCCTCCACTACGCAGGCCGCGTAGATTTCACTCTGAGTGGTGGCTGGCTGTGGAGAATTGCCCAAATTGGAAGCAATTGGCGAGTGATCGAAGCGCGTCAGAGGATCCCAGTTGTCCAGGACAACAAACATCCTTCTCTCAGAAAAATTAGCAGGGAGTGTAATAGACAGGTCCTCCTTCACATATGTTCGGGGCGGCGAGGGTGCAGTGGTGGCGCCGCCTCTGCGATTTTTCTTAGCCACGAGAATTTCCTGAGCGAACCTCTGGTGGCGTTTTCTACGTGACTCTGCTGTATGCCAGCCAGTGCCTCGACGAGGCTGACCCCGAATTCATGGCATGGTGAGCGCGAGGGTCAAACCTCCTACTTTGTGGTGCTGAATCAACTGCGGCAAATTCGTAAGCAAGGCGGGAGGTGTGCTACCCTTATGACTGTAATGAACATAACCCAGGGCTGTGAAATACATTAACGCCGAGAGATTAATGCTCTGGCCATCCGTTCCCTATCCACGCGCGAGGAGCTCCATCATCATTCAGAGTCTACGGAGGCAAGGGCACTTATTAATTGCCCGCAGCCGGGAGGAGGGGCCTCTATTAATGGCGTTCCCGTTGGCACCTCCACTTGCCCAGGCTGTGCCTCCACATGTCTCAGCTGTCCACATAGCACCCCATCTGGGGGCAGGAAATCCTTGTCAGCGAGGAGTTGGTAATGTTGTGGTATGTCGGAAGCTGCGGGGGATCGGGCATCCCAGATTATACGCTCCAACTCCCTTTGGACTCCTTCGTTTGCCAGGTAATCAGCCACTCCATTTGCTTTTCTCTTGACATGGGAAGGAATGATGCTGAGGCTGCGACTGCATAGGTTGTTGAAGTCCTCAAGCAGACTAGCGAGCCGCCAACTAGGTGAAATTTTTTGCAGATTGCCCCCATGCAAGATCTTGGTGATCAGCTGGATGATGACTTGGGAGTCCCCTTCCAGGATTATTTTATGACTGGGCAAGGAGATGGCTGCTTGAAGACCCTGTAGCAAACCTGTTAATTCCACAACATTGTTTGTTGTTTCCCCCAAGTGTTCGCTACCGTGGCTAGAATTTTCCTCATGGAGTTCCTGATCACCGCCCCGTAGCCAACAGGTCCTGGGTTGCCCTTTGAGGCGCCATCAAAGTTGAATTTGACATATCCAGTANTGTACTGTCGCCAGATCGGTCAAATTGAGCTGCCAACTTTGGAGGATGCTTAGCTCTTCATTGTGGCAGATTCGATCTCGCCCCTGCCAGCTCCTGCGTCGGATTGTTTCCTTGATGTAAGTAACCACTCTGTTCCAAGTGAGCTCCGGAGGGGAGTCCTTGGAGTGAAAGGTGCGTTTGTTTCTCTCCTTCCATATCTGCCAGAGGATGAAACCTGGGAGAAGTAGCCAGATGTGGTTTAGGATGGGATTGTTGAAGGCGATAGCGCCCCAATGTGCTATGGTGTCCCTGATGCTGCTTCTGTTCTGATTGGACCTGCGCATGATTTGGGCCCCCTGATCCCAGACCATTTGGCTGTAACTACAACCATTGAAGAGGTGCTCTTTGGTTTCTTCTTGGCAATGACATAAAGCACAGATGGAGGGACCAATAAAGCCCCTTTTCCGGAGATTATCCCAGGTCAAGATGCGATTGCGGATGATAAGCCAAAGGATGGTGGAGACCTTCGGCCAGAGGGCCTTGTCCCAGACCTTATCCCAGATGGTGTCCTTTTCCTGATTGTGATAGTTACCTTGAATGTAGTAGGCTTCTTTTACCAATAAATTGCCTGAGGCCGAGTGTCCCCATCGAAGGATGTCAGGACCCTCCTTGATGGGGATTTTCCTGCGTGTTGCTTCGTTTTGCCAAGCCGAGAGGTCAGCATCAGGAGAAGCTCCTAGCTCTTGACGGGAGGTCTTCCACTGTCTCCAAGTCTGACTCACTTCCCAGGGTTTCCAGAGATCTTTGACCTTTAGTGAAGGTGTTTGGTTGAGGAAATGTTGTAGAGGTGTAAGCTCGATAAGATCAGTTAGCGGTTTGAGTTGTTGCCAGGAGTCCAGCCAAAAATCTGCGCTGCTACCATTGCGTATCTCCCAGAAAGCGTGCTTCTGCACGAAGTCTTTGTTTTGCCAGGCTGTATTCCAGATGTTCGAGCCCTGTATTCTAGTGTTGTGTCGGATCAATTGATCAGACTGCATTGTGGGGGCATATTTGTGCTTCCAAATTCGTGCCCACAGAGCATCTGGCGTTTTCAGCCATCGCCACCAAATCTTGGCTCCCATTATCTGATTCAGCTTGCCAGGGTCATGAAGCCCAAGGCCTCCTAATATTTTGGGAGCGCAAACCTTGTCCCAGCTTACCAACGCCCATTTCTTGTTCGGTTGCAGGCCTTGCCAGAGAAAATTCCTCTGTAAATTTCTAATAGCTCTGATGATTTGTTTGGGTGCGGCTAGGGTTGTGAAGAGGTAGGTGGGGAGGGTTTGAAGGATCGACTTTAGCAGGACCAATCTGGCTACTATGTTTAGAGGTCTGAAGGTCCAGCTGGCCAGGCGATTTGAGATCAAAAGGAGGAGGTTGTCCCAAGAGATGGACTTAGCAGGCGCTCCCATGAGGGGAATGCCCAGGTACTTGGATGGAAGGGAGCTCCTAGGGATGCCTAGAATTCTAGAAATGCGTAGTTGGACCGTGGTTGGGGTGTTAAAAAAGAAGAGCTTGGACTTGTCAAGGTTCAGGGTCATGCCCGAGGCTTCAGTGAAATCCGTCAGGATTGAGTTGAGCTTTTGTGCTTCTCGAGCAGTGGGAGGGGGCTGGTCTGATGTTGTGCAGGGGAAGGCCTTTGAGGCTGCCTTCCTGGACTGCTGACTTGATGTAGTGTCCCAGGCCTTCCGCCATAAGGACAAAGAGGAAGGGTGAAAGTGGGTCACCCTGCCGGATGCCCCTGGAGGCTGAGAAAGGCCGAGAGGGAACCCCATTAACTAAAATTGAGAAGAAGGTCGTAGAGGTGAGGTTCATGATCCAGCTAACCCAGGTATGGTCAAAACCGAAGGCTAGGAGGGTGGCCTTAAGATAGCGCTAGCTAGCTTTGTCGAAGGCTTTTGAAAGGTCTAGTTTGATTAGCATACTTGGGATTTTCCCTGTTTTGAGAGAGTTGATGACTTCATGCGCCAGGATGACACTGTCCATGATCTGTCGGCCCTCTACGTAGCCAGCTTTTTCTTTGGAGATAACAAAAGGCAGAATTGGCTTGAGTCAATTTGTGATTACCTTGGTTATGATCTTGTAGATGACATTACATAAGGATATTGGTCTAAAGTTCTTGGGGTTGGTGACACGCTCCTCCTTTGGAATGAGAGTGAGGAAGGTGGCATTGAAAACTTGAAGAACTTGGCCCGAGGCACGTGGCTCCTCAACCACCTCCCAAACATCCTTTCATATTATGTCCCAGCAGTGATGGAAGAATTCCGTTGTGAAGCCATCAGGGCCTGGTGCTTTTCCGGAGGGCATATCTTTTGCAGCTTGATCCACCTCCTCTTGGGTGATTGGCCTTGTGAGAGCAGCATTCTGTTTAGGGGTTATAAGAGAGGGGATGTGGCTGGTAACTCGGGCAATGGCCTCTTCTCAATTCTGCCTATTTTCCGTCATGAGGTTCTGATAATGTCGTGTGAGCTCTTCCTCGATGCGGCTGTGCTCGCGCAACAGATTTCCATGTTAATCCTCCAGGTGGGTTATTTTGTTGATGTGCCGCCTGTGGATCATTGTCCGGTGAAAAAATTTTGTGTTCTTTTCCCCTTCCTTGAGCCACTGCACTCTTGACTTTTGCCTCCACAAGATTTCTTCCTGCTGCCTTCTCTATTCCAGGTGCGAGAGTATTTTCTCCTCTTCCATCATGAGCTCAGAAGTTCGGGTTCCACTAATGAAGATTTTTTGGATCTCGGCTAACCTGCTCTCGATGTCTTTGATGCTTTGAAATATGTTACCAAAGGTGTTTCCGTTCCAGTGTTTGAGCATTTTCTTGAAGTTTTTGAGCCGTTGCTGGAATTTGTACATCTTGGTTCCGTGGTCCACCTCATCTTGTTGCCACCAGGTTGTCGCTAGGTGGTGGAAATCGGGGTGGGTGAGACAGAATTTCTCGAACCGAAAGGGTATGAGCGCGGGGGTGGTTTCTGCTGCGATCTGGAGGGCTATTGGCCAGTGATCTGAGCCCGCCTTGGGGAGAATTAAGCTTTTCATACAGAGGCCGCTTTCAATTAGCTCTTCCGCAACAAGGAAGTGGTCAAGCCTACATGCCACATGCTGGCTACCTGATCTGCAGTTGGACCAGGTGAAGGTGCCATTTCTANTGGAATTTGTACATCTTGGTTCCGTGGTCCACCTCATCTTGTTGCCACCAGGTTGTCGCTAGGTGCTGGAAATCGGGGTGGGTGAGACAGAATTTCTCGAACCGAAAGGGTATGAGCGCGGGGGTGGTTTCTGCTGCGATCTGGAGGGCTATTGGCCAGTGATCTGAGCCCGCCTTGGGGAGAATTAAGCTTTCCATACAGAGGCCGCTTTCAATTAGCTCTTCCGCAACAAGGAAGTGGTCAAGCCTACATGCCACATGCTGGCTACCTGATCTGCAGTTGGACCAGGTGAAGGTGCCATTTCTATTTTCGATATCTACTAAATTTAAATGTTCAGGAAGGGTTTTGAACTTACCACTTTCTAGGTCAAGCCGCTTGCTACCACCATCTTTCTCCTCCAGTGACATTATCATGTTGAAATCACCCCCGAGGATCCAGTTGGGTGTGGTGACCAAGGCTTTGATGTAGAATAGCTTGTCCATGAACTTGTTTTTCTCCTGTTGACTTTGCGAGCCATAAACATTGGTGATGGTCCCCTCTTGGTTTGATCCTATTACTTCATAGCGGGCCATCAGGGTTCCTACAGTTGAGAAGGGCTCGCCAAGGGCAATGTGGCTTGGGTTCCAGAGAATGGCAAGGCCTCCTGAGGACCCCGCTGCATTCGTGTAAAAGTAGTTGCAGTCTTTCCATATGCGTTGAAAGATGTGTTCCGCTTCCATTCCCGCGCATTTTGTTTCTTGTAGCATTATGATGTCTGGGTTTTCCTCCTTGATACAGTCCCTAAGGATCCTTTGCTTAGTCCTGCCATTGAGACCCCTTATATTCAAAGTGATTGTCTTCATCATTGGGTAGATGAGTGTGGGTGGAGTTATCCCTCCGAGAGCTTCTGAATCTGGCCTGAGTTGATCATGAGGTTACCCACCTCTTTAATTAGTTGATGTGTCGGTTTCCGCCCACGCCTCTTGATCTCGCGTTGGATTTTCTTAGATCTAGAACTTGTTTCTGTGGCAATGTCGAGGCGGGCTGTAGATCCTGCCGTGGAGTCGAGGAAGACTTTGTGTACCTTTCGGAGCTGCTCTTCTAGGAGGCCCTGCAGGTCTCTTGCGTTTAGGGATTCTTCCAGTTTTTCAAGGTCTATGCCTGCTAGGTCTTGGGCGTCCAGCTGCATTGGTGTGTCGCCATCTGCTTCCCCCCCTTCCTCGACGTGGGTTTCCTGGTTCTGATCAGGGGAGGGTGCAGGGCCTGGACCTGTATCCTTCTTGGTTCCATTGTGTGGATCCTGGATTTCCGCCTCCTCTGGGAGCTGGCTGAGAATGTCATAGGCATTCTTGGTCGGGATGGTCGGCTTGGGGCCAGCTACTTGCATACAAGGTGGGTTCTTCTTCCTTGTTTGGATTGTTATGAAGCCATCCTTCTGCATGTTCTGTTCAGCTTTGGGAGCCGGTTGAGTCAGTGGACAGTCCCTGAACAGGTGGCCATGCTCATGGCATCTGCGGCATCTGAACAGGATGTGTTCATAATCGAGGGTTTTCACCCATTCCTCGTCCTGATACTCCAGTATTACTGTTCCTGGTAGGGCTTGAGCAATGTTCATGTATACACAGATGCGGGCATAGGAGGTGTATTTTCGTTGCTTTGTAGCTTCAGAGGCTTTGACATATTGCCCGATTGTGTTTCCTATTCCCATCAAAGTCTCCTCCAGCTAGAACTCCTGCGGGAGGGAGTAGAGGCGGATCTAGACGGGTGCCATTGAGAAGTCTTCCTTGTCTAGGCTGAAGCGTTCCATCCAGAACCTGAGAAACAACCCGGCTGAGTTGAAAAAATACGGGCCGCTCTCGAAAATGCGGTCCTTGTCTTCTAGGTTATACAGTATGATCGTGAAGAAGCCTTTGGAGCTAAGTTGGACCTCGTAGTCGCCCCTAGGGTTCCACCAATGTTTGATCCACTTGTTTAGGTCTCTTTCTGACGGCTAGAGTCCTAGGAACTTGCCAATGAGGGCGTGTTCTTGCATGAATTGGGTGTGCTCCCCAACTCTGGTTGAGCTGATAAGATATCTGGGCGCTTTGTCCATTTGAGGGATGCATTTGCCGGGCTCCCATCCACGAGGCACTTTGGGACAAGAGGTGCTAGCGTCCGTATCCATCTCCTTTCGTAAGCCCTGCTCTTTGGTGAGGAGCTCCTCACGGATTTGCTAAGGCGGCTCAAATGCAGGTCGCTTCGATCTTTTGCCTGCTTTGTCATTAGCGGTTATGTTGTTGTAAGAGGGGGGTTTTCCCCCCTCCTCATTTCCCATTTCTGCAGACCAGAGCCGGTGAGGATTCCTCCCTTGGCGATTTGGTTAATGGCTACGGAGTATGCTGGATCGTTCAGGCAGGGGCGCGCATGGGCTTCAGGCTAGGGTTTTAGGTCTTAGCTTCTCTCTTCATAAGATTGACAATCCTAGGGGGCATCCTCCAATTGAGCTACACGCTCCCAATACAACAATTCTCTCCCCCAATTACAATGCTTGAACCCCTTTATATAGTGCTACCAACCACCTAAGAACATTCTAGAGGAGGAACCTTCTATAATTAGAACCTTCTAAGAAGTCTTCTTACATTTATTATATCTAACTACCATAGTGGGCCTTATTTAATACTATAATGGACCTAGTCAACCTTACATTGAATGGCCTCCACTATTATCACCATGGGCCCTTCGGGCTCCCCCACTACCCCTATAGCTACACTGCATTCCATCCCCTTTAGGAGATCATTGCCCCAAACGTTCATTATGAGGGTGTACAACCATATACCAGGGTCCCATGGATAAGTGTGGACCATAGTGTTGAAGTAGACTGGAGAACCAGGGTCCCATGAAGAAATGAAAGACACCATGTTGAAGTAGTCCAACCACCATTGTAAATGTGGGTTCCATTTCCAAGTGCTCATGTGAACTTCACACGAAAGATATCAGAACTTAGGAATCAACTGAAAATGATGCTCCAAAAACCTACACTGGTCATGTGGGTCGAAATATGTAGAAATGACCAGCCATTCATCCACTACTACTAATGAATAATAAAACAAAAGAATAATATGTAGGGAAGGATCTATTGTACTCTTCATGATGTCCTCTACATGAGGTGGAGTAGAGTCATCAAATAGAAAATGGAAGTGGTTGTCATCCCATAAATGACAACGATACCAATCTCCACAATCAGCCTAAAAAACATACTAAGAATAAATTTATTGATTTTATTTAGACATTATGTCCTCCATAATATATTCCTCCTATATGATAGCTTTGTACTATCACCAACTATCCTTTAAGTCATGCATGTAGGCTTGGAGGGCTTCCATGTGTGGTTCCAAATCCTTGCGGATTCTTTTACATAAAGTATCCTCAAGGATTTGAAAAAAATGATCAATTCGAAACACCACATAAAATAAAGCTGTCAAAATACTATATCCAATGAAATTGATCTGGTAGCAATATGAGCACCCTATAACAAGTTATGAATTTTGCAGTCTCGTCGTCGTCACAAAAACCCTTAAAAAATGGTTAATTTTAAATCAATGATATCTTCACTTCTGAGGCTTCGATTATGACGATTGGTTTTTTGAAATTGGGTAAAATTTTGAGAGGAAGTCCGATCTATAATTTATTTGAACAAATTTTTCATCCAAGTGTTGTAGAAATCAAAACAATCATGCGGTCGTCCACGACAAAAACCCTGAAAATTTATAGATTTTAAAATGTTGATAACTTCACTTCCTCGACTCTATTTTGGATGTTTTTGTTTTTGAAATTGGCTATTTTTGAAAGAGAAACTTAGTTATGGAACCAGTTTCCGAAAATTATTCGCAAAAAACTACATAAATCATCTAGTGTCTCGACCTTCTTTTTCCTACTTCGAAAAAAAAACTACAAAATAAAAAAGATTTACCCACAATTATGGCCAAGGAAAGAGCTCTAATTCCAATTGTTATGAACCAAATACTTGAATAAAGAAACACGAGAGATATTCAAATAACAAATAGAATAAAACCACTATTTATTATAAGAAAACTCTTGAGGTAGGGAAACACCATACAATGGATCCTATTATGGAAAGGATCTTCTCCTTTTCACTTTCTTCTTCGAGGGGGAATCTTCCAATTGAAATACACACTCCCAATAAATTAATTCTCTCCCCCCATTACAATTCTTGAACCCCTTTTTATAGTACTACCAACCACCTACGAACATTATAGAGAAGGAACCTTCTAGAAGTAGAACCTTCTAAGAAGTCCTCTTACATTTATTATATCTAACTACCATAGTGGGCCTTATTTAATACTATAGTGGACCTAATACACCTTACATTGAATAACACCATTCCCATTGGGTACATCCCATATTACTACCCATATTACCTCCCTAGGTATATTATTTTGTTTTCTTATTGCCCAAGGAAAGAGCTCTGATACCAAATGTTGTGTATCTAAACCAGATCTACACATATAACTCAGAAATAACCAATAATAAACCCAAAACATTCACCATAAAAATGAACACAAGAAATGTAGAGAAAACCATTGAGGTAGGGTAACACCATACAAACCCTTGAGGTAGGGTAACACCATATATTAATCCTTCGGGAAGGATAAATCTCCTCAAGCAATACTTGCTTGTACATCAACAATATTTTTCACCATGTCAATTACATTGCTTACACTTTCTTATATAGCATTCTCTATCTCTTAGGAACATTCTATAGAAGGTATCTTCTAGAAAGCCCATTTAATATATCTAACTACCCATTTATTATATCCAATTACCATAGTGGGCCTTATTTAATACCATGGTGGACCTAGTCCACCTTACATTGAATAACCTCATTCCCATCGGGTACGTCCCATATTACTACCCATATTACCACCCTAGGTATATTACATTCCAGCCTCCTTAATCATGTTTCATCCCAGAAACATGAGAAGAGACCATATGATATGTCTGAATGAGAATTGTATCCAATTGGTACCAAGTACGACCATCCATCCATCCTAATGGAATCTGGACATGATGTACAATTGTTGCCTTGCCACCCTAATCTTGAACTACATTGTGTCGATGTTTCCATGGACTTAGTTCTATAGCCTGATTCCATCTTGTAGTGTTGGTAGGCCTCCATGCACCTCTCGATTGGATTCCTTTATGGTTCCCCACTAATGCATAAATGTGCGGATGCTCATGCCCCTGCCTAGATGACTTTTGTTTCTCCATATGATGTGGATGGAGATATACCACGACTATAGGAATCTGTTCTTTTTTCTTCAAATCTGCAATACATTGTGCCTTTGAGTCACTTACCACTTTAGCTTCTTTATTGTTTTCATCCCATGGCTTTGCTTCATCTATTTCTATAGGCTCTGCCTATGATTCAACTTCAGACTCCACAATAACTTTTAAGCTTGTTGTCGTGCACCATTATTTCTTACCAAGAGACACATCCTGCAATGCAATTTTCTTTTTCTTGTACCAAAGCTTTAAAAACTTTTTTTGCACATTAATATTAATTGTACCAACTGAATCCATCCAAGGATATCCCAAAACAATATCCATGTCACCCATTTCTATAGCATAAAAGTATGAATGCGACACATATTTATCCATGGTAATCTTCAGATATTTAAAAATTTGAAAATTTGCACCCTCAAATTGTGTGCTTTGGATATTCTTTGTAGGAACTTGCAATCTATTAACCAATTGAACATTGATAAAATTGTGTTGGAAACTAGGGTTAATATAAACAATGATATTTTGTTTTTGAATACATCCCTAAACCTGTAATATAGAGTTGTCACATGAAAATAAACCCTTGGTGAATTATTTGTCCTTAACCTTGGCATGGGACCACTTGTCTAAAAATAATTTTTCATATTATGTATATTAAAGTGCATGAATCTCTTCAGAGTTAACTCCTTTCCACCATACCCTAGCATCTTCCAATAAATTCAGTGATACCCAATCTCACCATTGATGTCACCATTATGAATTTATATTTTAGATATATTCTTCAATACTAGTACCATCATCTTTGCCATTAAAATGAAACTTGTGTTCCATAACCCACAAAATAGAACTAGGGTTTATAAATAACTCACGCAAGAAAATCGTGGCTTTTTCCGGAAAAACCCTGAAAAACTGTCGAATTCAAAATGCTCATAATTTTACTTCTCGACCTCCATTTCAGATGATTTGTTTTTTGAAATTGGGTATTTTTTTGAAAGGAATCCAAAAATCTAATTGGTTTCTGAAAATTATGAGCAAAAAGTCTCAAATATGAGCCTAAAGTGTACCGCCCCCCATTCTTAAAAAAAAAACTCTACAAAAATAACCAACAATTCTTCTCTTCTTGCTCAAGGAAAGAGCTCTGATACCAAATGTTGTGTATATATACCAAATCTAAGAATATAACTCATAAATAACCAATAATAAACCCAAAACATTCACCATAACAATGAAAACAAGAAATGTAGAGAAAGCCCTTGAGGTAAGTTAACACCATATAAACCCTTGATGTAGGGTAACACCATATATTAATCCTTCAGGAAGGATAAAAATCCTCAAGAAATACTTGATTGTACATCAACAATATTCTTCACCATGTCAATTACATTGCTTGCACTTCCTTATATAACATTCTCTATCTCTTAGGAACATTATAGAGAAGGCATCTTCTAGAAATCTCATTTATTATATCTAACTACCCATTTATTATATCCAATTACCATAGTGGGCCTTATTTAATACCATGGTGGACCTAATCCACCTTATATTGAATAATCCCATTCCCATTGGGTACCTCCCATATTACTACCCATATTACCTTCCTAGGTATATTACAGTTAGAATTCTTAGCAAGTGGGGATATTGCATATGAGGAGGTGTATAAGGTACCTATTCTTGACAAGTTTTGACAATACATTTTGTCACCCTTGATTCATGTGAAATACATTCAAGAAAAATAGATTATGTTGTATTTCACAATTAATAAAGAAAGACAAACAATTCTAGATGTTCCAACCATATGCTTTGTTCAACCCACATTAGAAAACATAAAGAGAATTATAGTGGATTCTTCTAGATTGACGGTGCCCTCGTATTGTTATCAAAAGTGGTAATATGAAAAAGTATCATCCTACCATAACTTTGTCGCCAACTTGTGTAACGGTGGCGGTGCTTGGAACCAAAACACCATATTTGTTGGATTGTATTGTGAAGCAATTGTTGAAGGGATAAGGATAGTGCTTGAGAGAGTCGGTGTGACTTTGCACTGGTACAAGGCTGGACATGCTCAAAATGTAAATGCCAAGGAAGTGTCCATGGCATATATGTGTGTTGGGAACTCATAATGTGTTCTGCATCCATAAATATCTATTAGGCAGGAGGTGGAATGCTAAGAAGTGAGTGAGACAACATTGGACTAGGAATAAGGCAATGGGAACATGGGTACTATAGTGGCACTTGTCTCGAGTCAGTGCTAGGGATAAGATGGAGGAAATTAAGGTGTTTCCTTGATTTCTTCTAGAGGATCTCGTTGCATGGACACTCAAATCAGATTACTTTCACATGATTGGCAAGGTGTGTGATTAGTATCTCAAATTCATATGGTTCGATGCTCTCCCAAATGTGTCATGGTTTGACTGGAGATGACTACAATGAATGAAGAGAGGAATCAAGTATGAATCCTATAGTTTAGTTTTTTCTGAACAAATTATCAATCATTTTCACAATATAAAAACTGAAAATTGCTATGAACATGAAAACCAAAAATTGCTATAAACTAAAAAGAAGCATTCCTCACTAGAGTTTTCTTGTATGTAAGGATGTGATAGTAAAGACAATAGATTTTGTAAGAAATCTTGATAGTATATTTTTCTGCAAAAAAAATGATGGATGACTCATGATTCGTAACATAACGTACACATACACAAAAACAAATTATTAAATAGTATTACCAAAGGCATGGTTGTAAAATTTTGGATTCATGTTGTTGCATTAAAGTTATGATGAAAGTTATGTTGGTTCACCTGTAGGTTGCACCCAAAAAATGAATAACTCGGCGGCAACTACCACCCAACAAATGAATAAATCAGCAGTAACTGCCACCCAACAAATGAAGAAACATGCAATAGGTAGGAGGGGCACACAGTGTTCTTAAAGAATAGTAAAGGCTCAGAAATCACCTGAAACAAAGTTATTGGACAATGAACACGTAGTAGTGAGATGAAACGGGTCAAAACACCTTGGATATGAGGCCAAATAAGACCTCAAAGTTCGTACTTAGGATAAAAAGAAATGATATTGAAGTTTGCTCAAAACTTTGGGTTAACATTTCTTTTGGTTTTGAGTGACCGATGAAAAATAAAAAAATCGATTCATCTATTAAATAAGATCTCAACTTGCTCAAACTTAGGATAAAACCTGAAATGATCGGGATAATTTTTCCATGTTAGATACAACTTAGGTTAAAACCTATGTCCTAAACCACGTCCCAAACTAATGAAAAATCGAAAAAACGATTGCAAGAGTCCCTAGCCTAAAGGCAAGGACTAATAAGTTGATTAAAAGGAAAGTTTGTATATAGTGAACCATTGTACATAGCATGAGTGTTATCCATTGACACATATCAAAATGAATTTGAAGGAAACAAGCATGCATGCATTGTTCTCAAGTTGTTCATTATATATCAATGTCCATAGATTAAGTATTATCTATTCACACATATCATAATAAATTTGAAAGAAACAAAAATACACACATTGTTTTCCAATGTTAGTTTACTCATAATTTTTTAATGTAGATAGGTGATGTCTTTTTTTGTACTATAACAATAAATAATTATTCATATCATAAAGTAGAGGAAAAATAAATGAGTTTGAAAAACAACCTTTGAATATAAGAAATTTAGAAACATGTAATACTAGAATGACAATATACAAGCACAACCACATAATTAAAAATGGTTGATATACATTGATTGACACCATTAGTTATGAGAGGTAGAAAATGGAATAGATTTGTGTATATCAACCACTTTTGATTATGTGGTTGTGCTAGTTTACGACTGACGTGTGTGTGGAGGATTAGTAGATTTGTGAATTAAAATATCATTATAATTAATAATGAAATATATATATGATATTTTAGTATGATTGGTCATGGTTGACCACGTTAGACTATGGTTTTCCATAGTTGACTATGGTTGACCATGTTTGATAATGTTTGACCATAGCTGACTTTGGTTCAACATGTTTGATTATGTGTGACTATATTTGACTATGATTGATTTTGATACACTATGGTCTACTATGGTTGAATTTGATTGACCATGGTTTACTATGGTTGACCATGGGTGTCCATGTTGACTATGGATAACCATGTTGACCATGGTTGACAATGGATAACATAGTTGACCATGTTTTACTATGGTTATATTTGGTTGACCCAGGTTGTCTTTGGTTGACTATGGTTGGTTGTGGTTGAGCATGGTGGACCATGGTTGAACTTGGTTAACCATAGTTGACAATTTAAACTATTATTGGTCATGGTTAACTTTGGTTGACCATGTTTGAATATGGTTGACCATGGGCATCCATGTTTGACAATGGTTGAATATGGTTGACGAAATTTAATTATGGCGGACTATGGTTGACCATGGGTGACGAGGTTGACAATGCATAACCATTTTGACTATGGTTGACCATGTTTTTCTAAGGTTATCTTTGGTTGACC
>JASDQU010242936.1:21603-46758 GCA_032191745.1 Picea mariana
TATGATTGATTTTGATACACTATGGTCTACTATGGTTGAATTTGATTGACCATGGTTTACTATGGTTGACCATGGGTGTCCATGTTGACTATGGATAACCATGTTGACCATGGTTGACAATGGATAACATAGTTGACCATGTTTTACTATGGTTATATTTGGTTGACCCAGGTTGTCTTTGGTTGACTATGGTTGGTTGTGGTTGAGCATGGTGGACCATGGTTGAACTTGGTTAACCATAGTTGACAATTTAAACTATTATTGGTCATGGTTAACTTTGGTTGACCATGTTTGAATATGGTTGACCATGGGCATCCATGTTTGACAATGGTTGAATATGGTTGACGAAATTTAATTATGGCGGACTATGGTTGACCATGGGTGACGAGGTTGACAATGCATAACCATTTTGACTATGGTTGACCATGTTTTTCTAAGGTTATCTTTGGTTGACCGTCGTTGTCTATGGTTGAATGTGATGGACCACAATTGACCATGGTTAACTTTGGTTGACCATGATTGACTTTGGTTTACTATCGTTAACTATGTTTGATATATGGTTGACATTGTTTTATGTTTGATTTATTATGGTTAACTTTGGTTTATTATGGTTGAATTTTTATTGACTTTGGTTTATATTTGGTTTACTATGGTTGACTTTTGTTTACTATGGGTTCACTATGGTTGAATTTTAGAATGGTTAACCATGTTAGACTATGTTTGACCATGTATGGTTATGTTTGAGCATAATTGACTTTGGTTAGACATGGTAGATTCTATGCAACTATGTCTAACTATGATTGAATTTAGTAAACCATGGTCTACTATGGTTGAATTTGGTTGATTATGGTTAACCATAGGTGTCCATGTTTACTATGGAGAAGCATATTGACTATGGTTTCTAATGGATAACATGGTTGACCATGTTTTACTATGGTTATCTTTGGTTGACTAAGGTTGTCTTTAGTTGACCATGGTTGTCTATGATTGAACATGGTGGACCATGGTTGAATTAGGTTCACCATGGTTGACTAAGATTGAGTATGTTAGATTATTATTAGCCATGGTTGACTTTAGTTGACCATGTTTAACTATGGTTAACTATGATTGAGTATGGGTGACCATGTTTGACTTTGGTTGAATATGGTTGACCACATTTGACTATCGTTGACCATGCGTGACCATGGTTGACTATGGATGACTATGTTAAACTATTATTGGCCATGGTTGAATTTTGTTGACCATGTTTAACTATGGTGGACTATGGTTAACCATGGATGACCCAATTGATTATGGATAACCATTTTGATTGTGGTTGATTATGGATGACATGGATGACCATGTTTACTATGATTATCTTTGATTGACCATTGTTATCTATGGTTGACCATGGTTGTTTATGGTTGAAAATGGTGGGCCACAATTGATCATGGCTAACTTTGGTTGACCATTATTGACTTTGGTTTTTGATCTATAAATAGAAGGCTTATAGCCTACCTATCTCACCAACATGAAACCCTCTGCAACAACTATAATTTATACTCTCTTCAAATAATGGGAAAGAATCAGCCAACCACGAGTCAATTCGAACCAATGACCAACCATTCGATCACCCAAGTCAAGTTAACCAAATGAAGAGGAAGTCTAATACCCAAAATTTGAGATGGAAGTCACATCAGAGATTGAGTTGAAGTTGATTGGATGAAAGGTAAGTTAGGTTGATGGAATGTTCAGTCAACCAAGGGATGCAAATGGACCAAATAAGGAGGACCCAATCAAATCGAGAGGATGTACAAATGAATTCAACTGAATGTCAAAGGAATAATTTAACCTGGTGGAATGAGTCCAGTGGTAAGAAAAATAGCTAAAGGGTGAATTCAATGACCAACCATGAAGGAAAAACCTCTGAAGGTCATATTTGGAAACCGATAGTGTGGGAAAATGTTTAGAGGGAAATTTATGTAACCCACAATAAATAAAAAACATTTGGAAGTCGATTTTGATATTTGACAACATAGAAAAAATTCTGGGGTGAAATTAGTAGTGGACGACATTATAAAAATGTGTACATGGTCCATGGATAGCTAATAAATTCCCAGACAACCCCATATTTCTAATTATGATTCATATATGATTTATTGGAAAATGGAAATTCCCCAACAAAGTCGAGAATGTGAGGCACAACCTACAGACAACTTGCGGACACCAACTAGCAACAATCTCAACTTTGGGAGTTAGAGAAAGTCCCCAATGACTCTTAAAATGAAATTATAAACCCCCAAGTAAATAGAAATGGATTGTGAAGGAGAGTCGTTGATTTCCCACTTCATAATGAATGTACATGCATAGTTAAAGAATATTTGGTCTAGCTTATTGGCTCATGGGAACCGTATCAAAGGAAGAACAAGCTCAAAAAGTAAGTGGCACATATTTCTCTTTGCTAAACATTATGAAGGAAACCATTAATTAAAATATAATCCATTAACCCTTCATTTAATTACAATGAAGACATTTCCACCCACATAAAATGAAATTCAAATACGACAAACACACACAAAAATCAGAATTTACCCTAGAAACCCAAACAGGAAAACCAACATTCTTCTGGCTTCATCCAGGCTCTTCATTTTTCAGCAATGGGTAAGTTATAGGCTCTCTCGTTCATCTATATTCTCCCCAGTAACATTTAGGCATCATATTTACATCATTCACAACCAAATAAACCCCTTCTCATTATGGGGAACATGATATATAAGATTGAGTTGACTTAGAGGATAGATTGAAGGTAAGGTTTACCCAACACTTAAAATTACCTCCAATCCATTTCTCCTTATTTTATTTGTTTGTTATCTTTTCTATGACGTGAAAAAGGGTCTCATGAGAGTCTCATTATTTCTTGTATACAAAAATATTTTTCTCGACTTTACATATCAATTCCAATTTAAAATACATTACATGCACTAGTAGATGTCAATCATGATGGCATGGGGCCCTTCACACCAACAAATTGACCTCCTTCTTCATTATTAGCCTTAAGATTTTCCTATGTTGATAGTCAATTGTTCTTGTCGAATATGATTTGGATCAGACCTCCTCATTGGGAGGATTTTGGTCCCCAAAAGCTACCAAGGATAGATGAGGGAAATTGCTTGCAATCTAGTTCCTCTCATACCAATTTGCTTTCCATTCAATTTTTCCTTTGAGACCAATCTGTAACATTTATTATTGTCCTATGCGATTTTACAACACCTTGTGTTGTAGAACTGTCTCTTCCCTCAATTCCTCAAGACCATGAGATGCAAGGTCTTCCACAATAGGAAGAATCTGATGTTCTTCCTCCTCACCCAGCATGGAAGGTTCGAACAACTTCAAATTTTCCATGTTCTCCACTGAAATGATCTACATATAAGGTGGAATTTTTATCTTGAAGGCATTCTCATTCACCTGCTCAATGATCTCAAATGGATCATATCTAAGGGGCTTGAGTTTCTTTTCTACTCTTTGCAGTCATTCCTTATAGAAATAGAGCCACACCTTGTCTCCAACATGAAATTTATGATCCTCACAGTGTTGATCATGACTGACTTTGTAAATTTTTTGGCTCTTATCAAGCTACTCCTGAACCCTTAGTTGTATATTCTTGATCTTATCCATGAATGTGCTTGTCTTCTGTCCATCTCCTTGTAGAAATGCTTCTTCCTTCTAATGTTCATAAGAAATATCAAATGGTGGAGGTAAATAACCAAAAAAATTATTGAAAGGAAACTTATTGGTGGAAGAATGGAGTGTTGCTATGTTGTAGGAGTGTTGAATGTAGACTAGTTGTTCATCCAAAGTCTTTGGATATTTATTGTTGTAACCTCTCAACAACTGCAACGACATTCTGTTAACAACCTCGGTTTTCCCATTAGTTTGAGGATGGAAGGAAGTGGAGTACTTCAACTTGGTATCAATTCTCTCCCAAAGTGTTGTCCAAAATATTCCTAAGAACTTGTTTTCCCGACCAGATATGATGGAGCTTGGAAATCCGAAATGTACCCAGACATGGATGAAGAAAGTTTAGTTGCCTCTCGTCCAGATATTTTATTCTTACAAGGAATGAGAACACACATTTTTATGAAACAGTTTACCAAAACGAACAATTAGTCATGGCCTCTATGAGTCACAGGAAAATGTAACGCCCATCCGGGATGTTTAAACAATTAATTCTTCATTTTATACACACATAATAACAACTTTGCTTTAACATAATTTCATTTCATTTACACATTTCTTCTACATTTTCTCAACGATAAATCTAAATAGCATGATGAAATAGTAATAGATTAACTCTAAGATTTGCAACTTAAAACAAAAGTATATACAAAATATCAACAACAAATACCATTGAAAAATACCTCTTCCTTAGTTTGTCGAAGTTCATCGATTGTAATGTAGTCCTAGGTGCTTCCTAGCATTCTTTTCCCGCTTTCCCATAGTGAAACAACGAAATCCTCCCTAACAACTAGGAGCCTAGCCGGCTTCCTAGCTCCAAGAAACCTTTAGGTTTCTTGGCCCTCCGTGCCCGTGACTCCAAGAATAGCAAAGCACAAATGCTCAAAGAAAACTATCACAAGAATTATATCTTCCAAGAATTTCACAACCTCTCATCATGCTCCAACCTGTCCATCCCCCTCCCCTCTACTTCTTATCCCTATTTATCAAGTTTCCATACACACTTCCCCAAGTCTCCTCAACCCCCCCCTCATTATTATCCATCAACCTCCCTTATCTAGATATTTTGGGAAAATATTAAAATAAAACTAAATATAAATGACTTGCATTAAACAACAATAAATAAAATAAAAAGTCTTTATTATCATGCTAGCTAATAAATGTTATTTGATAATTTTCCCCAAAATGTACATAACACACCACCATGCTCATTTAATTCATTACACCCACCATCTATCAAAGTCAAAAAGGTATTTAATGCTTCTAGATATTTGTATGCAATATAATTTACACATTCAATTAAATAGTTAATAATTTACTTTAATAATTAATACACTAATTACCTATACTAGTGTACATGGGTAGGGTATGTGTGCGTAGCAAGCGGACACATATCTCATGCATGTACTAATGATAAACAATCATTTCCTCTAGTGCATAGTTCCTAAATGATCACCAAGACAAGTAGGACAACAAATCAAGTAATGCATCATTTAATAATCTTAACGAACTAAATCACACCAATTCATCAATAACTCATTGTCACACTTAAAATTTCAATAGAAAATCAAAGAGGGTTTTAAACATGGTAGGAACCAAGTGAGTGAACAATAGTGGCATCTCTAATCTCCAATCAGTATTCTCAACTAACATCGAAGCATCCTTCGTTCCTAACCTACTTCCATCTTCCATCCTATCCTTTCCTCTGTTGGACTAAGATGGAGCATCAACTATATTGACCTAACTCCAAATAGAACTCGTAAGCGGAAGTGTCATACATCTCGACCAAGCTTCCCCAATAGGCAACTAGTAGTCGTCATCATACGTCTAGGGGAGCGTGACTTCACACAACCCTCCCACGACTCTAGTTTTTGGAGGATAAACGGTGGGAAATACCTCCACCCCTCCTCATAGAACTAGGGTCAACACCCTACATCAATCCATACTGTGCAACTACTGTTCTTAGAGTCACGTCATCAAACATCCACTCTGGGTAAGTTGTGCATCCTGTCAAAACCACACTTACCATAGATCATAATAATATTTCAAATCATAAATTAAATAGTAAGTACAACTTATAGCATACAATATCTTCTTGATGTCTACGACATCCCAGTTACCTCAATACTATAGTCATTTGGCTATCACATAGCTCATCATCCTGTAGGTTAGTTCACCAATAACACATATTGATGCAGATACATCCCAAATTTATATAAGAATCCATATTTACATTGACGCTCAATTAAGAAATGCATTCCTATTTACATCATGCATTGCATCTATTATACATTCACAACATAACTTGAATTGATATACGTGTACCGAACTTATCCATTTTAATTTTCATGTTTAAATAATCAAATAACTATATTTTTCATGAGCATATATCATGTAACATACAAATAGGTCTTGAGGTAAACATATCAATGTCTAACAAAGTCTAACTGACTCCAAACAAATGCTAAACTTTGAATTATTAAGATTAGTAAACAACAATGTTCTAACTACCTAAGGTCAAAATATGGGGCATTACAGAAAACCTCCAACAAAATCCATGTAGATGCTCTCCCAAGGTCTGTCCACTAGAAATGGCTGTAGATTTTAAACTTGTACAATATTTTACTGCAAACATATTTTCAATAAAAGAATAGAAAGGATACAATGGTAAATACACACATTACACATAGTTTTTTCCCCTAGAAACCCAAATTGGGAAAACCAACATATTCTATATTCATTCATAGTGATACATTCTTTACAATACAATATACATATAGAAGCCAACGACATCCAAAACCATAACCCAATGACCTATATTAGTCAACAACCCTAATTCCTTAACCAAAAAGAGAAAACCATCGGCAAAAACCTTGTGCCAAAAAACCACCCAACAATGGACACGAAAATCGAGGTGACATGAAAAACGAGGGAAAAAATGTGACACATTTCCTRAGGAATTTTTTTTTCTCAAAGGTCATTTCCCCCAAACCCCCGCATAGGGGGAATATTTCCCCCCTACAATCCCTAAAGGATGGGCCTCRCGGCCCCCCCTCAAACCTCCCGCGCGCCCGACAAAGAATATAACACATACCCAACATTCTCCCACTTGTTGTTTTATTTGCATACAGGGGGTTACAAGGTTACATAGTCAACAATCTAGGGCAACAATGCCCATGGATTCTCTACACCAAGAGAACTTCTCAATGCTCACAGATTTTTTTAATGAATCTGAAATATTCTTCAAACTATCCACCTTCATCAACAACACTTTCTTTTATTCAACCATGTCTCTCACAAAGTGATGTTGAATATCAATATGCTTTGTCTTTGAATGACAAGCCAGGTTCTTGGCCAGAAAAACTTCACTATGGTTGTCACAATCTATTCTTACAGCTTGTTGTACCAACCCAATACTTGAACACAATCTTTGTAACCATATTGTTTCCTTACTTGCATGAGTGGCTTCCATGTATTCAACTTTTATAGTTGAAAGTTCCACTACATCCCATCTTTTGCTCATCCAACTAATTGCTCCTCCAAACAGGTTAAACATATACCCTCTTGTAGATCTCCTACGATCCATATCTCTATCCCAACATGCATCCACAAAGACATGTATTTTCAACACTCTATCCAATCCCAGTCTTACTTGGTAGTCCAATCCCAGTCTTACTTGGTAGCACAATCCATAGCTAGCAGTTCCACACAAATACCCAAAAACCCTTTTTATTGATGTCCAATGCTCCTTCCCTAGTTTTGACATATACCTACTCAAAACTCCCACTGCATGCACAATGTCCGGTCTAGTACATACCATTTCATACATCAAACTACCAACTGCACTCGCATATGGAACACGACACATGTCCTCCTCCTCTTCTTGTGTCTTGGGACACTAAACCACAGATAACTTTACACCAACAAGAATAGGGACCTTGACTGATTTATATTCCTACATATTAAACCTCTGCAATATTGTCTTGACATATTTTCTCTAATTTAACCACAGTTTCCTCTTTTTCCGATCTCTTTTAATTTCCATGCCCAAAATGAAATTTGCAACACCGAGATCATTCATGTCAAATTTAGAGGACAACTGATTTTTCACATCCTGGATAATCTCCTTGTTGTTTCCCATCAGCAACATGTCATCCACATACAAGACCAAAAAATAAAATGATCATCAATTAATTTAAAATACACACAATGATTTTCTTCTCTTCTTTTGAAGCCAAGTCTCGGCATATAAGTATCAAAATTTTGATACCACATCCTTGGTGATTGTTTTAAACAATACATGGACTTTTTCAACTTGCATACCAGCTCCTTCTTTCCCTTCACAACAAATCCTTCTGGCTACTTCATATAGATTTCTTCTTCCAGATCCCCATGTAGGAATGTTGTCTTCACATCCATATGTTATACTTCAAAATAAAATGTAGCAGCAACAAATAAAAAAAATATTATAGAAGTTAACTTGGAAACAAGAGAAAAAAATATCACCCAAATCAATTCCCTTAACCTGGGAATAACCTTTTTCTACTAACTGAGCTTTGTGTTTCTCCACTTTTTCTTATGCATTCATATTCTTTTTAAATACCCATTTGTTTCCAATGGTATTTCTTCCAGTCGACAACTCCACTAGATCCCAAGCCTCATTCTTATCCAAGGATGTCATTTCTTCATCCATGGCCTTTTTCCAAAGTTTTCCATCCTCTGAATCCACTACCTCCCTAACAGTTCTAGGATCATCATCAGTAATAGACAAAGAAAAATTTGAACATAAAGCATATGGAGTATACCTTTCCAGTAGCCTTCTTTCTCGAACCGATCTCCTCAATACTGGAGTATGAGGATCTTCTTCTTCTGTAGAGTTTGATTCATCATCCTTTAGATCAAACTCTATTTTTTTTGGTTCTTCCTTACTTGGTAGGACTTCCTATTTAACAACATCCTTCATTTCTCTAAATACCACATCCCATCTATACACAAAATTCTTAGTTTCTAGGTTCCAAATATTATAACCTTTGAGACCATCTTTATACCTAATAAAGATACACTTTTCAGCCTTCTTATCTAGCTTACTCGTATTTTCCTTTGGAACATGAACATAGGGCTCACATCCAAATACCTTAAGATGTGTGAGAGAAGGTTTCTTACCATTCCATACCTCTTGTGGACTCTTGTCATCCAACACTAATGAGAGTGATCTTTTGACCAAGTAACATGCAGTATCCACTGCCTTTACCCATAATTCTTTCCTTAACCCGACACCACTGAGCATGCACCTTGTTTTTTCCATCGGTGTCCTATTCATCCTTTCTGCAACTCCATTCTTTCGAGGTGTATATGGAGTATTCTTCTTCCTTGCTATACCACACTTCTTTTAGAATTCTTCAAAATCATTCCCGCAAAGCTCTCCGCCATTATCTGTCCTCAACACCTTAATTATTTTCTCAGTTTGATTCTCAACAAGAGCCTTAAACTCTTTAAATCTATCAAATACTTCATATTTATTCTTGAGGAAATATATCCAAGTATTCCTCAAGAATTCATCTGTAAATGAGACATAGTACACATATTTCCCAATGATGGAACTGACATAGGTCCAAACACATCACTGTGAACTAGCTATAAAATTCGTTCTGCCCTCATTGCACTAGAGGAGAATCTTACCCGATTATGCTTCCCATGTACACAATTTTCACATAAATCAAAATACAAAGAGCAGTTAGACATACTTTCAACCATACCTTTACAATGTAGCTTTCGAAGACCCTTCTCTCCGATATGCCCCAGTCTTTGATGCCACAATATAATGTTTTTTCTAGAGACTGAAGAAAATATTTCTTCTTCAAATCCAATACTAGGAACAATGGAACTATTACACCCATCAATAATAGTGCTTCCTTGCATCTTATACATAGTTCCAAACTAAACTTCCTTAAGTAGCACCATTGCTCCTCGAACCATTCTGCAAGTTTCCTTTTCAAATATTGTTTTTACCCCTGCATTGCCCATTTTTCTTACAAAAATCAAATTTCTGGCCAATCCTGGGATGTGTAGAACACCAGGTAGTGTTCTAATCCTTCCATATATGAGCCTCAACTTGAATTTTCCTCAAACTATGATTCATGTTGTTGAGTCATCACCTAGGAAAACATTACCTCCATCATACCTTTCATATTCATAGAACCACTCCCTACGAGGAGTCATATGAAAGGATGCACCTAAGTCAACCAACCATGCTTCATGATCTGTTGGAAAATGTTTAACAGGTAGCATATGCTTGTCATTAATGGCAAGTACAACAATGAAGATGGCATGAGTACAGGAAGAATGTAATAAACGGGCACCAGAAGTATTTTGGGAAGAAGCTGTAGAGCAACCTCGATAAGATCAGAAGAGATAGTGCAGAGGATCTGTTCAAAAATGTTTAACAGGTAGCATATGCTTGTCATTGATGGCAAGTACAGCAATGAAGATGGAATGAGTACAGGAAGAATGTAATAAACAAGCACCAGAAGTATTTTGGGAAGAAGCTGCAAAGCAACCTCGATAAGATCAGAAGAGATAGTGCAGAGGATGTTTGGTATGTTTTACAGGCAGCGTATACTTGTCATTGATGGCAAGTACAGCAGTGATGATGGCTTGAGTACAGCAGCGATGATCAGCAGCGTAGTGATATTCAGGAAGACCAGCAACGCAACAATCCTTAGTTGTCAAATCGAGGATTGATCTAAACTATTGATCAGGCATGATGAAGTCCCATAAAGTTTGAGAAGCACTACTGATCGTTGGATCCCATCCAAAATTCCCGACAGAACGAGGGTCGTCGGATCTGAATTCAGACAAGAAGAGCGCGCTGAAGAGGAGGATAGATCTCAGGGGTTCGATCCAAGCGCGAGATCCGACCATCGTTGGATCAAGCAGAACCTGCATGCTCTTTAAAGCACAAGGAGAAGTGGGCGTATAAAATCCCAAAAAAAGGAGGACCACCCATCATCAGGCAGGACACATAGGGAAATATCGTCAATTCGCTTACTAGAGAGTCAAAGGAACGATGTTCCCTAACCTCTCGAAATCGCGATATGTGAAATTGCGATTCAATCTGAGCCATCAGATCAAAGTTGAATCTGGACCGTTGATTCCAATTCATGTCAGAGTTTCGGGGATCGAGAGTTGGAGATGTCAAGTAATATCATCCACAGGAATCCTGATTTCGCGATATGAAAAATCGCAACTTAATCACAGCCATTGAATCGAGATCAAATTTAGACCATTGATCCAACTCCATATTGGAGTTTCGCGAATCGCGACATGGAGAGACAAGAAAACAATGCAACAAGAATGTCAAAATCGTGATTTAATCGCAGCCATTGAATCAAGATTGAATCTGGATCATTGATCCAAGTCCATTTCGGGGTTTCAAGGATCGAGTGTTGGAGATGTCAAAGAGTATTAACATCAAGAATCCCGATATCGCGATATGCGAAATCGCGATGTAATTGCAACCGTCGGATCAAGATGTGATCTGGACCGTTGATCCGACTTCTTTGCGGAGTTTCATGGATCGGGACTTTGAAGTGACAAAAAAACTGAACATCGAGCATGTCAAAATCGCGAAATGATTTGAACCGTCAGATCAAGTGTTGATCAGGACCATTGATCCCACGCCATTTCGGGCTTTCGGGGATCGCGACTTGGAGAGGCAAGAACTCAATGCAACCAGACTGTCGAAATCACGATATGTGAAATCGCGATTCAATCACAGCCATTGAATCAAAATTAGATCTGGACCATCGAATCATAGGACATGTGGCAAGCGATCGAAATTTCGCTGACTTGGGGTCAACGGAGCATAGTTTTGAAATTCACGAAATGAGAAATCGCAAAAGTGCTTTCTGCATAAGCGTGTGGTCATAGCCATTGGTCACATCGATGGAATATCGAGGTAGAATCTAGAGGTGCTAAGCTTGGCCACAATAATGTCGAAATGAATGAAATATCTAATAAAGTTCATCCAACGGTGCAGATAAACCTGAAGGAGATCGGAGGGCTACTGATGCACGACACAGTGAAACTGCCAGAAACCATTGATGGTGTCTGCTAGAGAATTCGAAGAGACCTCTGTGTGATCGCCAGAGGAGATGAAGAGTCTCCAAGCTTCGTCCAATGAAGGAAGACTATTCTTAGAAGGGATTGACAGATGGATGAGCATTGAAGCCTGTAACTGAAACATAGAGGGTGAGCTTGACTATAACAGAGAAGACGAAGAGTCTCAACTGCCAGAGAGAAAAATAAATCTTGGCATAACACCTAGTGATTATAGACACATGGGTTGAACCACTAGAAAATTTGAAGAGTCATGATAATGATCAGACAGAGCACTCGAGTTGTGGAGGAATTTGGCGCGGAGTGAGCATGCAGAGGCATTGTGCGCATTGCATGCACAAATAGCACAGAAGCTATATGTACACGGGACGGGGAGGAGATGAGGTTGTTGTTGTTGAAGGTGATTCATGTGTAAAGAAGGCGGAGAGTGCAACAGCTGAATGGGAGAGAAGAGGAACTGTGTAGTGAATGGACATGGCGCACAGAGGATAAAACGCAGAAGAACAGACAACGCAAGTCATGTGTGCAGAAAGGCAGTGTGGCAGACAAAGCAATGAGATGCAATAGAACAGTGATGAGTCTGGTAAGAAATTGTTGAACATTATATCACTGTAATAAGTTTCAGCAGAAAAGATGTATATTTCAGGGTGGTTGGGAGGTGCTAGGGAGGACTGTTGTCCTCAGAGGTTTAAGTGGGTGCTTGAACATAGGGAGTTGTAGCTTCCATCTGGTTTCAACCAGAGAAACCAGGGTGGCAGGGTGGTGCAAGGGAGAACTCTTGTTCTATGTTATACAGGTTGGTGCCTATATGATTGGAAGTTGGTGCTGGAAATACTCAGGGAGTTGGTGCTAGAGAAACCAGGGAGTTGGTGCTTCCTTCTAGTGGGTGCTAGAGAAAACAGAGAGTTGGTGCTCTCAGCAAGTTGCAGCTTGCAAAAACAGAGGTTGTAGCCTAATTATGAGTTGGTGCTCATATGTATGATAATGTAAAGAATGTAACTATTACTTATCATATAAAGAAAAAGAGGTTTTTACCCTGTATGGGTTTCCTCNGCCATTAGTTTATTTCTCTGCATTATTGTGATCATCATTCAGTGCTTTTGCAAAGAGTTTAAAAGAACCATAATTGTTTAAGCACGGGAACAACTGATTCACCCCCCCCTCTCAGTTGTCCAACATGATCTGCATGTGTGCTTGAAGAAGCCAAGTACACATCTCCTCCTTCTTCCTTGGATTTATTTTCTTCTGTAGAAGGAGATTCTTCAGATTCCTTCTTTTTTTCAACTTTCAATCTACACTACTTCTTGTAGTGCTCTTCTTTTCCACATATCCAACATACCTTTACAAAATTTTTGGGAGATTTAGATCTACCCTTAGACTTAGATCCCCCACTTGAGGACTTAGATCTATTTATTTCATGGGAGCGTCCTCTTGAAAATAATGCATATGTGCTCTGTCCTTCCATGTCATTTCGTCTCATCTCTTCTGACAACAAGGATGAGACCACTTCATCAAAATCCAAGGAAGTTGTTTTACTACCTATGACCACAACCATACTATCCCATGAGTCTGTTAAAGAGCACAGTAAACTGATACACTTATCTTCATCTAGAATTTTAATCTCAACATATACTAACTGACTTACCACAGTATTGAATTCGTTCAAGTGCTCTACCATCGGTCTCCATCTCTCAGCCTCGGGTTGTACAACTTCTTTCTCAGGAATAGTTTATTTACTATGGACTTACACTGATACAACTTCCCCATCTTATCCCATAAATTCTTGGTTGTATCTTCCTCTAACACATTCAGTAATATTGAATCTGAGAGGCATAGTTAGATTGTGATATTTTCCTTCTAATCCAATTTTTTCCAGTCATCTGTTGAAGTTATTGTAGGTGTAGTACCTAGATCCACCGTTATCCACTGATCTCTATCCACCAACAGATATTCCATCTTGATCTTCCACGGCTCAAAACTTTTCCCATTAAACTTCTCGATCTCCATTTTCAAACTGCTCGCCATTTATTTTCACATGAAAAATCAATACCACAAATTTCCCACTATAACAAGGCTTATCACTGTCCTGAGCCAAACCTTGGACTACAAAGGCATCCCCCTGAAGCCAACAAATCTCTGATACCAAATGTAGATTTTAACCTTGTACAATATTCCACTGCAAATAAATGTTCAATAAAAGAACATAAAAGATACAATGGCAAGTACACACATTACACAAAGATTTTTCCCCTAGAAACCAAAACCAGGAAAACCAACATATTTTATATTCATTCATAGTGATACATTGTTTACAATACAATATACATATAGGATCTAGCAACATCTAAAACCCTAACCCAATGACCTGGATTAGTCAACAACCATAATTTCTTAACCAGAAATAGAAAACCATCAGCAAAAACCATATGCCAAAAAACCTCCCAACAATGGACAAATCGAGGTGACACAAAAAATGAGGCAAAAAATGTGACACGTTGCTCAAGGAAAAAAAATTATTGGGGGCGCTACCCCTGAACCCACTCACACCCAACACAATGTATCAAGCACTAGAGATAGTTGTGCAAATAATATAACACGTACCCAACAATGGCATGTACAAACCAATTTTTCAGTTTCTTGGTTGGCTAGTGCTGCAAAGAATGCAACCTCTAACAAATTTTTCCATTTGCTCCTGCATCTTTTCCCAATACACATATTGTGGAAAATTCGTCACTGTCTTTGTCACACCAAAATTCCCTGCAACTCTAAAAGTATGTTCTTCTCTCATCAATTGAAATCTTCTATCTCATTGTATGCATAGTGTGTCTAGCTTGTACAACAACCCATCTTGGAGGTGGTATTTGTTTCCTTCCATGAAAATGAACAACCCCTCCTTTAGTTTCTTGTAGACTCTTATGAAATATTCATATCCCTCATAATATTCACTCACAAATTCATGATTGAAAGGCTCAAGTTGCATTATCATCCAATTGTTTCAATCTTCTTTAGTGGTGGTCAAGAGAGCATGTCTACTAGTCTATTTTTGGATCCTTTCTTGTACTTACTTAGTAAATAGAACTGCTACAAGAATCCTAACCACTTGTAATGCCTCACTTGTTGTCTCTCTTGCTCTGAATCTGTAGATATTAAAGGGGTTAATTATCTGTGTGTATGCTGGTCTCTTTCCCTAAGAGGTAATGCTTCCACTTATTCACTTTTTGTACAATCGCAAAGAGATCATTATCATGTGTGGGGTAGTCAAGCACTACTCCATGAAACAACTTTGAATGGTACCACACAAGACTTCCTCCTTGTATGAGTACTACTCTTAATGTATATCCACTAGCATCATTCTCTGGCTCAAAAGTTCATTGCAAATTTGGCATGGCTAACACTAGAGCATCGTTGATTTTCTTCTTCAATTCTTGAAATGCTCTTTGTTGTGTCTTGCCCAAATGAAATATATTTCCTTTGGCAGTCACAACATGCAATGAAACTACTATTGTCGAGAAGTTTAGAACTAAATTTCTTAGATACTAAGTTGCTCCCATGAAATTCCCAACCTCTATCACAATGGTGGGAATAAGCCATTGGATGATGGATACAATCCTCTCTAGATCTACCCTAATCTCTCCTCTTCGAATCATGTGTCCAAGATATATGAAAGAAGTCTTTTTGAACTCACATTTCTGCAAGTTTGAAGTCAATTGATTCTTCCTCAAGGTCTCTAGTACATGTGTCACATATGAGAAGTGCTCTTGCCAAGTATTATTAAATATTAGTATGTCATCTAGGTATACTATTACAAAAAGTCAATGAATGTATGTAGCACATCATTCATTAGTTGCATAAACATTGCAGGTGCATTACATAATCCAAAAGGCATTACCAACCACTCGTATGAACCTTGAATTTTTTTTAACGTTGTCTTCCACATGTCTTCTACTTTGATCATCACTTGGTGGTAACTTTATTTGAGGTCCAACTTAGTGAAGAATTTGGCTTTTTGTAGTTGATCCAATGAGTCATCAATCCTTGGAAAAGGATATCTATTCTTGATGGTGATATTATTCAGGGCACGATATTCAAAGCACATTCTCCAACTCCCATCTTTCTTTGGCACCATGATGATGGGTGAAATGCATGGAGATGTATTAGGTCTAATGACTCCTTGATCCAACAACTACTACAACTTATTCTTTACTTCATCTGCTTCAATTACATACTTCCTATAAAGTCCAATGTTAGGTAGTGGTGACTCAGGAAACAACTGAATATCGTGTTCAACCTCCCTCATGGGTGGCATTCCCTGAGGCTCTCGAAACACTTCGTTATAGGATTCGATCAATTGTTTTAGTTGTTGACGCTTCTTGCCAGTAGATCCTTTTTGTGGAATCCCCTTCTCTTCAACTACCTAAGTAATAAAGGATTTGTTATGCCAATATAGTTAAACCATCTTAAAATATTTGGTGTCTCTACTTCTAGAGAATCCCATATCCAAAATAAAATTTAGTGTATCATCATCCACCTTCTTAGTAGATATATTGTCCCAATTCTCCCTAACCCTACTTTCTATTCTCTCAACTTCATCCTTGACCAAGGATAAAAATTGTTTCTTGTAACACTTTGTTGCCTCCATGACATCCCTTTTGGTGAAATTTTCCATTTGATGCTCATTATTTTAAATTGGGCCTTAGAAGCCTTGAGATCTACTTCTTTTTATGGCACTAGTCTTGCCTATTATAGGCTTCCCTTCATGGTAGTTGTGATTCATATACATGGAGATATTCATTTATTTTTTGTTTCCAAAGGCACTAATTGAATGAGTATTGGTAGGAATGGGTTCTTCAATCCCACCATTGATGATGAGTCTCACTCTCTCAACATTGGAGTTCAAATATAAATTTAAATGTGTCTTGAACAAGATAAACATATGCCAATGAGAAGGATATGCATACCCCTCCCAGGCCCTTCTAAGAGAATATAGATCCACTCAAGGATAAGTAGGCCACTAGGCTTGACAATGTTTGATGAAGTCCAATATTAGACTGAAAATGCATAAAAAGCATAGAGACAACATAGGAAAATCACATAATTAAATAACCTCCCTTTCTTTCCCTAAGATATATAAGAATTCCCCTAGCTTGTCAATTATTTTCATGGTGTTTTTTAGACCTCATCCATTCATATTCATCATTTGATTAGGATAGGATTTAATGCTCATGTGATGTGGTGAATAAAAATACACACAAGAGAGTTGAGTTATAATGTTTTGTTTCCCTTCTCCCTCATTCACAAAACTTTCCATCATGGGATTTTTTTCCACCTATCAATTGTATTGGCGTGCATCAAATCTAACCAATGAATTCACCCTAACACCCAATATGGGGTCTCTATATCCAAGCCCTATATACAAAGGAAATCCTCTTTTAGGTTGTTTGAATTCATTGGCTATTCTATTTTCTAGGTGATTTTCTTTACGCTTATCATAGAGGCCAACCTCTAATTAATTTTCAACTTTTCTAATATAGCTCCATTTAGTAGTCTTTTGAGACAATTCACTAATATGAGTGAGTCCCCTTCAACCATCATCTTCTCATATATTTGAGATATAACAATATGGAGGCCCCCTTCTAGAGATGTCAAATCAACTGCATTGTTTGTGTGGGTTCCTAGGAACTCAATATACACCAATAGGAATTTTACAGAGGAGTCCCTAAAAACAAATCATATTCCAACAAGCCCTAGATTATTTCTATTTGAGGCTCAATTGAAGATAATTTTTGTAAATTCAAATGGAGGAGGGGATCAAAGTTCTAGATATTGGGATTTGAGAGGGGAAGATGAATATTTTTCCTAGAGGATTCTAGTGTCAATGTCCTAAGTGTAGAGGATTCTCTGCTCCTGAAATTTACATTTTCTTATTTCTTATAACCAAGAAGAGGATCAGACAATTTATTTTATATGTTGGGAGATATCCCTCCATAGTTTATCCACTCCTCACTATTTATCTTTGAAGATATAGTGATTTCATTCCTTCTATATTCCCCAAAGGGGAAATCCTGGAAACAATTTCCATATTTTGTTTAAGATTGATTTCTCGAAGAGGGAGGACCGCCATTCTTTTATGATTTCAAGGATATCACTCTTTCTTATGTCTACTTTCTTGAAGGTTTTTTCACATCTCTCCCACATGATCTCAACTTGTTTTCATTGATTGAATACATGTTATTTTGATTCTTCTTCTTTATTATATGTGGCATATTGATGGTCCCTCAAATACCTTTGTTTGAATTTTGTCATAGATCATAACCATTATTTTAGACAATAGATAGATGAAGGTGGATATTTTTGGCCATAACCCTAGGGTATAAATTTACTACCATATCGAAGAATTATCAAGGTATTTGTGCCTTTCTTTTAGCTCATAATCCTCTTTGACAAAAAATGTTATTCCTCTTATCTAGCTCGTTTGAGGATGTCTTGTCCATGCTTGAATCATATTCTTGTATTCTTTAGTTCTTCCTCCAAGAGAGATAAATCCTCTTGGGATCTGAAAGGTGACCATGTATCTTGTGATTTCCAAGTGCACCATCCTTCGAGGTCTACTTCTTGACTATCCTCCTAGTATTGAATGAAAAAATGCTAGTTCAAAGAGTGGAAGAACTCCTTGGTTTGTATAAGGGTGGCTTTCCCACTCAAATTTTATTGTTTCTACCATGAATCATTCCAACAGAGTGTAAAATTCCTTTCTCTAGAAATAGTTATTTTGGACTAAACTTTTGTACCTTGATACATTTCTCCATATCAATGAGCTTGGCATGAGTCCATCCATTTCTTATTAAATCTTGCTCCTCTACCTCGGACCTTAAATATTTCGGATGCAATGTTTGACTCCATATTTCTGCCTTATTGTTTAGCCATCACCACCAGGATTTCCAAGCCAACAAATTACTTAGAGATGGAAGATCCCTTATCCCTATCCCTCCTACACTTTTTTCGAAGGAAAATTTTGTCCTAGACCACTAAGGCCCATTTTCTTTTCATTTTTATTCCTCCCCAAAGAAAGGATATTTGGTTACCTTTTATGGATTTGAGGATATTGTATGGTGTTGCCAAAACTGACAAAAGGTACAGAGGCATGGAATGTAGAACGTATATGAGCAAGGTTACTCTCCCTTGGATGTTAAGAGATTTAAAAGTCTAGGAAATGAGTTTATGATCCAACTTGGAAATAAGATATTCCCATGATATTTTTCTCATCATGTTTTGAATGAGTGGAAATTCAAGGTACTTTGAGGGAAGAGTGCATTTTTGGAAGCATAATATTCATATAATATTGTGTTGAGAGATCAGAGGGTTATCGAAGAAAAATATTAGAGATTTTTTTTATTATTGATAGTACTAAAGGCTAATAAAAAGGAATATAGAATCACTTTTAGAGAAGATGATTCCTTGGTTGAAGGATGATCCATAAGTAGCATGTTATCCACAAATTGAAAATGGAAGAGGGGATATAAGTTATTGATGATATTAAGACCTTGATTTCCACTATAAATTTCTTGACGTGGACTTCTCCCATTCCATTATACCATAAGGATAAATAAGAAAGGAAACAAATGATCTCATTGTTTAATTCCTTGAGAAAGGTTGAAGGGGGAAGAACGGGATCCATTGAATAAGATAGAGAAAAAAGATGAAGAGATCAATTTTTTAACCCAACAAATCTAGGATAGACTGAATCTGAAAGTAGATAGGATTGGAACTAAAAAATACAAATTTAGATTATCAAAGGCTTTGGACATATCAAGCTTCATTAACATACCTGATTTTTTGTCAATTTTAATAAGTGTACATATTCATGTGCTACAATGATCTTGTCTAGTATCCAATGCCCTTCAATGTGTCCTCCCTACTCATAAAAGGTGATATGCGACCATGATATGATTTAGTCTAATCTCAATGACTTTTGAGATGATTTTATAGATCACATTACACATTGAAATTAATTTTAATTTATATGGAGTGGTATCTCACTCTTGTTTGGGAATGAGAATAAGGAAGGTATATTTGAAAGCCTAAAAAATTCCTTGTGTATCTCTAGCATTTTCAACTACCCTACTAACATTTGTGCCACCACTGACCAACAATTTTGGAAGCAATCTTTTGCAAATCTGTTTGTTCTTTGATATTTCCTTGATTCCATCTACATTATTGTTATTTCTACTTCCTCCATAGTAATTTCTCTCATTAAGCTAGCATTTTGATCTAGGGTAACTAACTATGTTATTTGTTGCAAGATTGATCCTGCAGCTTCTTGTCTCTCTACTTTTGGATTAGAGAAGAGATGGTGGTAATATGATTTGAGTTCCTTTTCTATTTCAGCATGATCTAATTTTTCTCCTTGATCATTTTGCAAGAAAATTATTCAATTCAAGTGCCTTATATTATTCATAGAGTTGTGGAAAACATAGAGTTCATGTCACATTCTTTGACTCACCTAATTCTTGATTTTTGTTTCTAAATAATTTCCTTTTTCTTCTCTCTACCTTCTACCTACTGCTCAACATTTCCTCAATTTGTTCTAACTCCTCATTCTTTCCTTCCTTGATGATATCTATTTTCACCTCCTTTGCTTGTTTCTGCAAATCCCTTTGAGATTGAAAGATGTTTCCAAAAACTTCTTTATTCTAAGTTTTGAGTTTGAACCTCAGATTCTTCAATCTTTGTCGAAATTGATACATTAATTTTCCCCTTGATGAATCCCCCTCCTTCCACCATTGTTTCATGTTTTCCTTGAATTCTAGGTGGTCTAACCAAAATTTATCAAATAGGAAGGGTCTTGGTTTAGGAGGAAAAATTATTTCCCATGAAAGACAAATTGGCCAATGAATAGATCTTGCACTAGGTATAATTTCTACTTCAAATGATACACCGGTTCTCATTATAAGGGATTCATCCACTAGAAATTAGTCCAATCTTACCAAAATCTAATGTGTTCCTCTTCTTTTGTTCTTCTAGGTATGACATCCATTATGGATGACCATGCCCACCATTTGTAATCTTGAAATGGTGTACTATTTGAATATTATGGTGTCACTTTGTCCAAGTACTTAATACCCCCTCTTTTCTTAGTTAGAGAGGTAATCATGTTGAAATATCCCTCTAAGATTTAGGGCTATTCTACCATCATTCTGCCTAGGTTTTGCAGTAGTTCTAGAAACTCTAGTGTCTTTTCCATAATATTGGGACCATTATAGGCATTGGTGATGATACCCTCTTCTATTGATTCAATATCCTTAATGTAACACCTTGTTTTCCACCATAACTATAATTATGCTAAGACTTCATATAAGTATGTTTATGAAGCATGTAATCATGTTTTGACTAATGAAAACACCCAACAACTCACTAAGAAGGAACAAACTTGAAAGTATTGGCCATGATACACAAGTGGGGATTGATAAAGAAGGGATTTATTATGTGGTCGGGTAAGGTGGAACTGAAATGTTTCTGTGAAGAAACAAAATCTTGTTTAACAATCTAATTTATTCTTGCTAAGCATAAACTCATACCTTCCAGCATACCTGATCTGAATGAGCCACGTGACCAGTTATGGAAGGTTATGGAATTGGTTAAGGAATTTAAATGGGGTTGATGTATTGGTCTTTTGGAGGAGAAAAGGGCCAATTGAATGACCTGATAGTAGGACACCATGATTTTCCCCTTCAGAGTGGGAACTGCAGAGCACATGTTGCATCTACAAGAATTCCACAGGAATCCTAAGAAGATTGAAGAAGAAGAGGAAAAAGGTGGAAAAACACCATGAGAGGACACACACATACAAATAATAGAGAAAAAGAAGAGAGGAAGCACATAGCATGAAGGAGCTCAGAAGGAGTTAAGCTAAAAAACAACTAGAATCATGAGCAATAGAATCACAGAGAAAAATGACGCAGTAAGCAAAGATGATTATGGGCGTAGATTTAAGAAGAGAAGAAAATGGAAAGATTCCCTTGAAGAAAATAGGAAGCATGTACAAACTAAGATTGATCACCCTGGACAGAGAAGACCTTAATCCTAAACTGGAGCATTAGAGTGTTTTAGCTTGGTGCTTACTGGACAGAAACTAACACTTGTAAGGGGGGGTCACTGAGGGACTGTTTAGTAGAGAGTGAAATCCATTTTGCAGAGGAATTCTAGTTGAGAAACCACCTAATAAACCTATAGAGACCCCAAACTCAGGGGGAAGGGGGAAACTTATGCTATTGTCGGTGGAGGAAAGAGAGTAACCTTCCTAGATCATCTTAAGTTTGGAAACCAGTTGAATCGTCCCCTTTTGGTATCATGGATCGGCATGGGGGTGTTGTATTATAGGAAGGTACTCTGCAGTATGGCCTAGGGTTGGGAGGAAAGGAATCCTCTCTTAGTCAGTTGGTGTTGGAAATTTCATGAATAGATAATTGTTTGACTTGAAATGTCAAATTGTGTAGGAAATATGTGTGCATGTAATTAATTGTCTAATTTTAATAGGAAATGCAAATGTTTATAACTAATGATTTGGATTCCTGATAAATTGGAACGTGTTGCCATAGTTTTTAACTGGTTTGTTAAATTGTGAAAATGAATGAGTATGGACTGTTTGTGTCTCTGAGAACCTTGTAGCTTTGAAGAAATTTTGAAAGATATGGACAAAAAATCATTTAAACAATGACATGAGTGTCCCATTGACTAGAGAGATCCCTGTGAGAATTGGATGGCTTGAAGTCCTGGGGAAAATCCCAATCTTTTTTGGAAAGCTTACAAGATATGTAAGAATTCCACCTCTGATAAATTGAAAGGTCATTTACAACCAGTGTTTTTCCGACTCTTGAAGGTTTGGTAGAGACTTCAAGGAATCTTGGAAATGGTTAAGTCCCTAGGGCGGGCATTAATTAGTAAGGAAATCATGTGACAAGTCGGGAGGGTTTACAACCGTTGATTTGGTAGGATGAGTAAATATCAACCCTTCGTCGGGAAAGGCATATCGTTGGGAGTGACAGAGTGCCAAGAATTATATAAATTTTGAAGATGACAATGATATTCCAGAGATGGGACTAGGACCATCAATTTTTTGGGAGTAGGAACAATCAAATCTGGACCGTCGGTTCTAAATGTATCGTCATCAAGACATGAGGGTTGGTAAGGTTGTGTGTAGTCCAAGAGTGTTAATGATCATAAAGGTGTGAGGATTGATGAGGGTCGTCGATGAGTGTGTGTGAGAGAGTTAATATCCATCGTAGATCCCTAGAAAATCCTAGATAAAGTGATAAGAGGGAGGGATGAAATCATGGTGACGATACTAGCCAAATGGGCAACCAAAAATAACCATAGGGGTGATGTGTGCTAGGTTAGTAAAATGATTGACGAGATGCGAATGGTCATGAAGAGTCTATAAATACTTATGGCGTCGAGGGTTATTTAGATCGTCATATCTGGAAAACGTCATATCTCGATCGTTCGCTGGAGGATGTCAAGCATGGTCCATAGGTAAGGAAGGGGACAAGTGCCAACGACGATAATGTCCTAAGGATTAATGACAATTGTTGGTCTAAAGGGAGGTAAGATGAGATCCCATTCATGGATCCTTTTGGTTCCCATTTGTGTACAGTGAGAAAATTTGAAGACTTTGGCGTTAACTAGCAAGCAAATTAGAGACGTCGACATAATCAGAGCCATTGAAGGTAAGACTCGAAATCAATTGAATCTGGGAAGGATCTGATGAGTGGTTCATTGTTGAAATATTCAAGGTTGAATGTTGTTGATCCATAGGAGTGAAGCCCCAACGACGAAGGATGCCTTGAAAGGTTTGAAACCATGAAAAAAAGAGTTGTTCCAGTGCCATATTGACATCACGTTAATGCCACTTTAGATGAAACAAGTGGCGGATGCCACATGGTAGTGATGGGTTTAGATAATGAGGGTTAGAGGTCAATTCCTTCATAGTGTCTCACTCATGTTTTATTTTCTGAATCTTAAATACAAAGGGTTTATCTTTGACGATTATATTTTCTAGTATCCCCTACTTGCCTTTTCCATTGACTCCCTTGATATTCCACGATGTGATTTTCATGATTAAACCTTGGTCTTAGTGAGAAAATACCTATTCGAGAGCGATATAACTTGCCCTAAATCTAGAAATTTAGCTACTTCTTCTTGAGTTCTTTGCTTTCTAGTTTCTATGCCCCTTTTCTCCCCCCTCCCCTCCCCCACTATTTTCTTCATTGATTTAAGCTAGGTAGTTTAGATATAGAGTCTAGTTGTTTTTCTTGGACTTTGGGATATTGAGCTTGCATTGGTTTTTCCTTTCATTAGTTCCTTCCATAAGAGTTGCAGGTCTTCTTCTAATAGATTGTTTAGATGTTTTTCCCCATGCATTTCAAAGAGTACCAGTATATCTTCCTCTTGCATTTTAATGTAATTGTTTGGCTCTGGACCTTCTTTCTTTGAGTTAGTCCTATCTTCCTCAACTGTTTCCATTTCTAAATCTTCTTGGGTGTAGGTTCTTTTTTTTGTTGATTGTGCTATTATTCTTTTTTCCTCTATTTTGGTTCCTTCAAGGTGGCTTTGGGAGAGGGCTTGACAATAGCCCCATGAACTGTATCTTGGGTACAATTCATATTTAGAAGCTAATGACTAGAAGCTATTGGTCACTTTGGGAGTATTATTGGCCCCACGATTGATGTGCTTTGTGCTTGATTTTGTTTTCTAGGGACTTTATCAAAACCCTCCTTATTTGCACCTTCTTCCTTCTTTTTAGCAATGGCTACTACATTAAGTGGACAATCATGAAGCAAATTCCCATGTTCATGGAATTTCCTGCATTAAAAGGGGATATGCTCATAATCTAGGATATGGTTCTACTTTGTGTCTTGGAAGATAATATAAATTGATTCTAGTATGATATCTGCTACATTCATATAGACACAAATTCTAGCATACACAGTGTACTTACTAGTCCTAGTAATGTTAAAGGTGTTGACATAGATGCCCATTGTATTTCCTATTCCTATGAGAGTTTCTTCATCCCAAAACTCATATGGTAGTGAGTATAGTTTGATCCATATCGGGGTTGATGTGAAGTCTTATTTCTGAGGGATAAACTTCTCTGTCTAGAATCACATATGCAAACCTATTGAGTTGAAGTAAAAAGGGCCATCTTCAAAGATGTGTTCTATGTCCTTTATACTCGGAAAAATGGTGGTGAAGAATCCCTTGGAACATAGCTTGTTCCAAACTTCAAGCATGGATAATTTTAAGGATGAAAATTTATGTTAGAATGTA
>JASDQU010242936.1:52457-73016 GCA_032191745.1 Picea mariana
TAGTTGACCATGTTTTACTATGGTTATATTTGGTTGACCCAATTTGTCTTTGGTTGACTATGGTTGGTTGTGGTTGAGCATGGTGGACCATGGTTGAACTTGGTTAACCATAGTTGACAATTTAAACTATTATTGGTCATGGTTAACTTTAGTTGACCATGTTTGAATATGGTTGACCATGGGCATCCATGTTTGACAATGGTTGAATATGGTTGACGAAATTTAATTATGGCGGACTATGGTTGACCATGGGTGACGAGGTTGACAATGCATAACCATTTTGACTATGGTTGACCATGTTTTTCTAAGGTTATCTTTGGTTGACCATCGTTGTCTATGGTTGAATGTGATGGACCACAATTGACCATGGTTAACTTTGGTTGACCATGATTGACTTTGGTTTACTATAGTTAACTATGTTTGATACATGGTTGACATTGTTTTATGTTTGATTTATTATGGTTAACTTTGGTTTATTATGGTTGAATTTTTATTGAATTTGGCTTATATTTGGTTTGCTATGGTTGACTTTTGTTTACTATCGGTTCACTGTGGTTGAATTTTAGAATGTTTAACCATGTTAGACTATGTTTGACCATGTATGGTTATGTTTGAGCATAATTGACTTTGGTTAGACATGGTAGATTCTATGTAACTATGTCTGACTATGATTGAATTTAGTAAACCATGGTCTACTATAGTTGAATTTGGTTGATTATAGTTAACCATAGGTGTCCATGTTTACTATGGATAAGCATATTGACTATGGTTTCCAATGGATAACATGGTTGACCATGTTTTACTATGGTTATCTTTGGTTGACCAAGGTTGTCTTTAGTTGACCATGGTTGTCTATGATTGAACATGGTGGACCATGGTTGAATTAGGTTCACCATGGTTGACTAAGATTGAGTATGTTAAATTATTATTAGCCATGGTTGACTTTAGTTGACCATGTTTCACTATGGTTAACTATGATTGAGTATGGGTGACCATGTTTGACTTTGGTTGAATATGGTTGACCACATTTGACTATGGTTGACTATCGTTGATCATGTGTGACCATGGTTGACTATGAATGACTATGCTAAACTATTATTGGCCATGGTTGAATTTTGTTGACCATGTTTAACTATGGCGGACTATGTTTAACCATGAATGACCCAATTGATTATGGATAACCATTTTGATTGTGGTTGATTATGGATGACATGGCTGACCATGTTTACTATGATTATCTTTGATTGACCATTGTTATCTATGGTTGACCATGGTTATTTATGGTTGAAAATGGTGGGCCACAATTGATCATGGCTAACTTCGGTTGACCATTATTAACTTTGGTTTTTGATCTATAAACAGAAGGCTTATAGCCTATCTATCTCACCAACATGAAACCATCTGCAACAACTATAATTTATACTCTCTTCAAATAACGGGAAAGAATCAACCAACCACGAGTCAAGTTGACCCAATGACCAACCATTCGATCACCCAAGTCAAGTTAAACAAATGAAGAGGAAGTCTACTACCCAAAATTTGAGATGGAATTCACATCAAATATTGAGTTGAAGTCGATTGGATGAAAGGTAAGTCAGGTTGATGGAATGTTTAGTCAACCAAGGGATGCAAATGGACCAAATAAGGAGGACCCAGTCGAATCGAGAGGATGTACAAATGAATTCAACTGAATGTCAAAGCAATAATTGAACCTGGTGGAATGAGTCCAGTGGTAAGAAAAATAGCTAAAGGGTGAATTCAATGACCAACCATGAAGGGAAAACCTCTGAATGTCATATTTGGAAACCGATAGTGTGGGAAAATGTTTAGAGGGAAATGTATGTAACCCACGATAAATAAAAAACATTTGGAAGTTGATTTTGATATTCAACAACATAGAAAAACTTCTGGGGTGAAATTAGTAGTGGACGACATTGTAAAAATGTGTACATGGTCCATGGATAGCTAATAAATTCTCAGACAACCCCATATTTCTAAGTATGATTCATATATGATTTATTGGAAAATGGAAATGCCCCAACAAAGTCGAGAATGTGAGGCACAACCTACAGACAACTTGCGGACACCAACTAGCAACAATCTCAACTTTGGGAGTGAGAGAAAGTCCCCAATGACTCTTAAAATGAAATTATAAACCCCCAAGTAAATAGAAATGGATTGTGAAGGAGGGTCGTCTATTTCCCACTTCATAATGAATGTACATGCATAGTTAAAGAATATTTGGTCTGGCTTATTGGCTCATGGGAACCGTATCAAAGGAAGAACGAGCTCAAAAAGTAAGTGGCACATATTTCTCTTTGCTAAACATTATGCAGGAAACCATTAATTAAAATATAATCCATTAACCCTTCATTTAATTACAATGAAGACATTTCCACCCACATAAAATGAAATTCAAATACGACAAACACACATAGAAATCAGAATTTACCCTAGAAACCCAAACAGGAAAACCAACATTCTTCTGGCTTCATCCAGGCTCTTCATTTTTCAACAATGGGTAAGTTATAGGCTCTTTGATTCATCTATATTCTCCCCAGTAACATCTAGGCATCATATTTACATCATTCACAACCAAATAAACCCCTTCTCATTATGGAGAACGTGATATAGAAGACTGAGTCGACTTGGAGGATAGATCGAATGTAAGGTTTACCCAACACTTAAAATTACCTCCAATCCATTTCTCCTTATTTTCTTTGTTTGTTATCTTTTCTACGACGTGAAAAAAGGTCTCATGAGAGTCTCATTATTTCTTGTATACAAAAATATTTTTCTTGACTTTACATATCAATTCGAATTTAAAATACATTACATGCACTGGTAGATGTCAAACATGATGGCATGGGGCCCTTCACACCAAAAAATTGACCTCCTTCTTCATTATTAGCCTTGAGATTTTCCTATGTTGATAGCCGATTGTTCTTGTCGAATATGATTCGGATCAAACCTCCTCATTGGGAGGATTTTGGTCCCCAAAAGCTACCAAGGATAGATGAGGGAAATTGCTTGCAATCTAGTTCCTCTCATACCAATTTTCTTTCCATTCAATTTGTCCTTTGAGACCAACATGTAACATTTATTATTGTCCTATGCGATTTTACAACACCTTGGGTTGTAGAACTGTCTCTTCTTTCAATTCCTCAAGACCATGAGATGCAAGGTCTTCCACAATGGGAAGAATCTGATGTTCTTCCTCCTCACCCAGCATGGAAGTTTCAAACAACTTCAAATTTTCCATGTTCTCCACTGAAATGATCTACATATAAGGTGGGTTTTTTTATCTTGAAGGCATTCTCATTCACCTGCTCAATGATCTCAAATGGATCATATCTAAGGGGCTTGAGTTTCTTTTCTACTCTTTGCAGTCATTCCTTATAGAGATAGAGCCACACCTTGTCTCCAACATGAAATTTATGATCCTCACAGTGTTGATCATGACTGACTTTGTAAAATTTTTGTCTCTTATCAAGCTACTCCTGAACCTTTAGTTGTATATTCTTGATCTTATCCATGAATGTGCTTGCCTTCTATCCATCTCCTTGTAGAAATGCTTCTTCCTTCTGATGTTCATAAGAAATATCAAATGGTGGAAGTAAATAACCAAAAAAATTATCAAAAGGAAACTTATTGGTGGAAGAATGGAGTGCTGCTATGTTGTAGGAGTGTTGAATGTAGACTAGTTGTTCATCCAAAGTCTTTGGATATTTATTGTTGTAACCTCTCAACCACTGCAACGACATTTTGTTAATAACCTCGGTTTATCCATTAGTTTGAGGATGGAAGGAAATGGAGTACTTCAACTTGGTATCCATTCTCTCCCAAAGTGTTGTCCAAAATATTCCCAAGAACTTGTTTTCCCAACCAGATATGATGCAACTTGGAAATCCGAAATGTACCTAGACATGGATGAAGAAATTTTAGTTGCCTCTCGTCCAGATATTTTATTCTTACAAGGAATGAGAACAAACATTTTTCTGAAACAGTTTACCACAACGAACAATCAGTCATGGCCTCTATGAATCATAGGAAAACCTCCAACAAAATCCATGTATATTCTCTCCCAAGGTCTGTCCACTAGAAATGGTTGTAGATTTTAAACTTGTACAATATTTTACTGCAAACATATTTTCAATAAAAGAACAAAAAGGATACAATGGTAAATACACACATTACACATAGTTTTTTCCCTTAGAAACCCAAACTGGGAAAACCAACATATTCTATATTCATTCATAGTGATACATTCTTTATAATACAATATACATATAGAAGCCAATGGAATCCAAAACCATAACCCAATGACCTATATTAGTCAACAACCCTAATTCCTTAACCAAAAATAGAAAACCATCAGCAAAAACCTTGTGCCAAAAAACCACCCAACAATGGACACGAAAATCGAGGTGACATGAAAAATGAGGGAAAAAATGTGACACATTTCTCGAGGAATTTTTTTTTCTCAAAGGTCATTGCCCCCAAACCCCCGCACAGGGGGAATATTCCCCCCCCTACAATCCCCAAAGGGGGGGCCTGGCGCCCCCCCCCTCAAACCTCCCGCGCGCCCGACAAAGAATATAACACATACCCAACATTCTCCCACTTGTTGTTTTATTTGCATACAGGGGGTTACAAGGTTACATAGTCAACAATCCATGGCAACAATGCCCATGGATTCTCTACACCAAGAGAACTTCTCAGTGCTCACAGATTTTTTTAATGAATCTGAAATATTCTTCAAAGTGTCCACCTTCATCAACAACACTTTCTTTTATTCAACCATGTCTCTCACAAAGTGATATTGAATATCAATATGCTTTGTCTTTGAATGATAAGCCAGGTTCTTGGCCAGAAAAACTGCACTATGGTTGTCACAATCTAGTCTTACAGCTTGTTGTACCAACCCAATACTTGAACACAATCTTTGTAACCATACTGCTTCCTTACTTGCATGAGTGGCTTCCATGTATTCAACTTTTGTAGTTGAAAGTTCCACTACATCCCATCTTTTTCTCATCCAATTGATTGCTCCTCCAAACAGGTTAAACACATACCCTCTTGTAGATCTCCTACGATCCATATCTCTATCCCAACATGCATCCAAAAAGCCATGTATTTTCAACACTCTGTCCAATCCCAGTCTCACTTGGTAGCACAATCCATAGCTAGCAGTTCCACGCAAATACCCGAAAACCCTTTTTATTGATGTCCAATGCTCCTTCCCTGGTTTTGACATATACCTACTCAAAACTCCCACTGCATGTGCAATGTCTGGTCTAGTACATACCATTGAATACATCAAACTACCAAATGCACTCACATATGGAACACGAGACATGTCCTCCTCCTCTTCTTGTGTCTTGGGACACTGAACCGTAGATAACTTTACACCAACAAGAATAGAGACCTTGACTGATTTACATTCCTACATATTTAACCTCTGCAATATTGTCTCGACATATTTTCTCTAATTTAACCAGAGTTTCCTCTTTTTCCGATCTCTTTTAATTTCCATGCCCAAAATGAAATTTGCAGCACCGAGATCATTCATGTCAAATTTAGAGGACAACTAATTTTTCACATCCTGGATAATCTCCTTGTTGTTTCCTATCAGCAACATGTCATCCACATACAAGACCAAAAAATCAAATGATCACCAATTAATTTAAAATACAAATAATGATCTTCTTTGCTTCTTCTGAAGCCAAGTCCCGGCATATAAGTATCAAAATTTTGATACCACATCCTTGGTGATTGTTTTAAACAATACATGGACTTTTTCAACTTGCATACCAACTCCTTCTTTCCCTTCACAACAAATCCTTTTGGCTGCCTCATATAGATTTCTTCTTCCAGATCCCCATGTAGGAATGTTGTCTTCACATCCATATGTTATACTTCAAAATAAAATGCAACAACAACAAATAAAAAAAATATTATAGAAGTTAACTTGGAAACAAGAGAAAAAAATATCACCAAAATCAATTCCCTTAACCTGGGAATAACCCTTTTCTACTAACCGAGCTTTGTGTTTCTCCACTTTTCCTTCTGCATTCATATTCTTTTTAAATACCCATTTGTTTCCAATGGTATTTCTTCCAGTCGACAACTCCACTAGATCCAAAGCCTCATTCTTATCCAAGGATGTCATTTTTTCATCCATGGCCTTTTTCCAGAGTTTTCCATCCTTTGAATCCACTGCCTCCCTAACAGTTCTAGGATCATCATCAGTAATAGACAAAGCAAAATTTGAACAGAAATCATATGGATTATACCTTTTTGGTAGCCTTCTTTCTCGAACCGGTCTCCTCAATACCAGAGTATGAGGATCTTCTTCTTCTGTAGAGTTCGATTCATCATCCTTTAAATCAAACTCTATTTTCTCTAGTTCTTCCTTACTTGGTAGGACTTCCTGTTTAACAACATCCTTCATTTCTCTAAATACCACATCTCAGCTATACACAAAATTCTTAGTTTCTAGGTTCCAAATATTATAACCTTTGAGACCATATTTATACCTAATAAAGATACACTTTTCATCCTTCTTATCTAGCTTACTCATGTTTTCCTTTGGAACATGAACATAGGGCTCACATCCAAATACCTTGAGATGTGTGAGAGAAGGTTTCTTACCATTTCATACCTCTTGTGGACTCTTTTCATCCAACATTGATGAGAGTGATCTTTTGACCAAGTAACATGCAGTACCCACTGCCTCTGCCCATAATTCTTGTCCTAACCCGACACCACTGAGCATGCACCTTGATTTTTCCATCAGTGTCCTATTCATCCTTTCTGCAACTCCATTCTTTCGAGGTGTATATGGAGTAGTCTTCTTCCTTGCTATACCACACTTCTTATATAATTCTTCAAAATCATTCCCCCAGAACTCTCCGCCATTATCTGTCCTCAACACCTTAATTATTTTCTCTATTTGATTCTCAACAAGAGCCTTAAACTCTTTAAACCTATCAAAGACTTCATATTTATTCTTGAGGAAATATATCCAAGTATTCCTTGAGAATTCATCTATAAATGAGACATAGTACACATATTTTCCCAATGATGGAACTGACACGGGTCCAAACACATCACTGTGAACTAGCTGTAAAATTCTTTTTGCCTTCATTGCACCAGAGGAGAATCTTTCCCGATTATGCTTCCCATATACACAATTTTCACATAAATCAAAATACAAAGAGAAGTTAGACATACTTTCAACCATACCTTTACAATGTAGCAGTCGAAGACCCTTCTCTCTGATATGCCCCAGTCTTTGATGCCACAACATAAATTTTTTTCCAGAGACTGTAGAAATTATTTCTTCTTCAACTCCAATACCAGAAACGATGGAACGATTACACCCATCAATAATAGTGCTTACTTGCATCTTATACATAGTTCCAAACTGAACTCCCTTCAACAACACCATTGCTCCTCGAACCATCCTGCAGGTTTCCTTTTCAAATATTGTTTTTACCCCTGCATCGTCCATTTTTCTTACAAAAATCAAATTTCTGGCCAATCCTAGGATGTGTAGAACACCAGGTAGTGTTCTAATCCTTCCATATATGAGCCTCAACTTGAATTTTCCTCAAACTATGATTCATGTTGTCGAGTCATCACCTAGGAAAACATTACCTCCATCATACCTTTCATATTCATAGAACCACTCCCTACGGGGAGTCATATGAAAGGATGCACCTAATTCAACCAACCATGCCTCATGATCTGCATGTGTGCTTGAAGAATCCAAGTACACATCCCCTCCTTCTTCCTTGGAGTTATTTTCTTCTGTAGAAGGAGATTCTTCAGATCCCTTCTTTTTCTCAACTTTGAATCTACACTGCTTCTTGTAGTGCCCTTCTTTTCCACATATCCAACATACCTTTACAAAAATTTTGGGAGATTTAGATCTACCCTTAGACTTAGATCTCCCACTTGAGGACTTAGATCTATTTATTTCCTGGGAGCATCCTCTTGAAAATAATGCATCTGTGCTCTGTCCTTCCATGTCATTTTGTCTCATCTCCTCCGACAACAAGGATGATACCACTTCATCAAAATTCAAGGAAGTTGTATTACTACCTATGACCACAACCATACTATCCCACAAGTTTGTTAAAGAGAACAGTAAACTAATACACTTAACTTCATCTAAAATTTTAATCTCAACATATACTAACTGACTTACCACAGTATTGAATGCGTTCAAGTGCTCTACCATCGAGTCTCCATCTCGCATCCTCAGGTTATACAACTTCTTTCTCAGGAATAGTTTATTTACTATGGACTTACACTGATACAACTTCCCCAACTTATCCCATAAATTCTTGGTTGTAGCTTCCTCTGACACATTCAGTAATATTGAATCTGAGAGGCATAGTTAGATTGTGCTCTTTGCCTTCTAATCCAACTTTTTCTAGTCATCTGTTGAAGTTCTCATAGGTGTAGTACCTAGATCCACCATTATCCACTGATCTCTGTCCACCAATAGATATTCCATCTTGATCTTCCACGGCTCAAAAATTTTCCCATTAAACTTCTCGATCTCCATTTTCGAACTGCTCGCCATTTATTTTCACCTGAAAAATCAATACCACAAATCTCCCACTGTTACAAGGCTTATCACAGTCCCAAGCCAAACCTTGGACTACAAAGGCGTCCCCCTGAAGCCAACAAATCTCTGATACCAAATGTAGATTTTAACCTTTTACAATATTTCACTGCAAACAAGTTTTCAATAAAAGAACATAAAAGATACAATGGTAAGTACACACATTACACAAAGATTTTTCCCTTGGAAACCAAAACTGGGAAAACCAACATATTTTATATTCATTCATAGTGATACATTGTTTACAATACAATATACATATAGGATCTAGCAACATCCAAAACCCTAACCCAATGACCTGGATTAGTCAACAACCATAATTTCTTAACCAGAAATAGAAAACCATCGGCAAAAACCATATGCCAAAAAACCTCCCAACAATGGACAAATCGAGGTGACACGAAAAACGAGGCAAAAAATGTGACATGTTTCTCAAAGAAAAAAATTTCTTGGGGGTGCTACCCATGAACCCACTCACACCCAGCACAATGTAGCAAGCACTAGAGATAGTTGTGCAAAGAATATAACGCATACCTAACAATGGCATGTACAAACCAATTTTTCAGTTGCTTGGTTGGCTAGTGCTGCAAAGAATGCAACCTCTAACAAACTTTTCCATCTGCTCCTGCATCTTTTCCCAATACACATATTGTGGAAAATTCGGCACTATCTTTGTCACACCAAAATTCCCTGCAACTCTGAAAGTATGTGCTTCTCTCATCAATTGAAATCTTCTATCTCAAAGTATGCACAGTGTGTCTAGCTTGTACAACAACCCATCTTGGAGGTGGTATTTGTTTCATTCCATGAAAACGAACAACCCCTCATTTAGTTTCTTGTCTACTCTTATGAAATATTCATATCCCTCATAATATTCACTCACAAGTTCATGATTGAAAGGCTCAAGTTGCATTATCATCCAATTGTTTCAATCTTCTTTAGTGGTGGTCAAGAGAGCATGTCTACTAGTCTATTTTTGGATCCTTTATTGTACTTACTTAGTAAATGGAATTGCTACAAGAATCCTAACCACTTGTAATCCTCACTTGTTGTCTCTCTTTCTCTGAATCTGTAGATATTAAAGGGGTTAATTATATGTGTGTATGCTGGTCTCTTTCCCTAAGAGGTAATGCTTCCACTTATTCACTGCTTGTACAATCGCAAAGAGATCATTATCATATGTGGGGTAGTCAAGCACTACTCCATGAAACAACTTTGAATGGTAGCACACAAGACTTCCTCCTTGCATGAGTACTACTCTTAATGTCTATCCACTAGCTTCATTCTCTGGCTCAAAAGTTCATTGCAAATTTGGCATGGCTAACACTAGAGCATCGTTGATTTTCTTCTTCAATTCTCGAAATGCTCTTTGTTGTCTCTTGCCCAAATGAAATCTATTTCCTTTGGCAGTCATGACATGCAATGAAACTACTATTGTCGAGAAGTTTACAACTAAATTTCTTAGATACTAAGTTGCTCCCATGAAATTCCCAACCTCTATCACAATGGTGGGAATAAGCCATTGGGTGATGGCTACAATCCTCTCTGGATCTACCCTAATCTCTCCTCTTTGAATCATGTGTCCAAGATATATGAAAGAATTCTTTTTGAACTCACATTTCTGCAAGTTTGAAGTCAATTGATTCTTCCTCAAGGTCTCTAGTACCTGTGTCACATGTGAGAAGTGCTCTTGCCAAGTATTACTAAATATTAGTATGTCATCTAGGTATATTATTACAAAAAGTCAATGAATGTATGTAGCACATCATTCATTAGTTGCATAAACATTGCAGGTGCATTACATAATCCAAAAGGCATTACCAACCACTCGTACAAACCTTGAATTTTTTTTAACGTTGTCTTCCACATGTCTTCTACTTTGATCATAACTTGATGGTAACTTTATTTGAGGTCCAACTTAGTGAAGAATTTGTCTTTTTGTAGTTGATCCAACAAGTCATCAATCCTTGGAAAAGGATATCTATTATTGATGGTGATATTATTCAGGGCACGATATTCAATGCACATTCTCCAACTTCCATCTTTCTTTGGAACCATGATGATGGGTGAACTACATGGAGATGTATTGGTTCTAATGACTCCTTGATCCAAGAACTATTGCAACTTATTCTTTACTTCATCTGCTTGAATTACATACTTCCTATAAAGTCCAATGTTAGGCAGTGGTGACTCAGGAAACAACTGAATATCGTGTTCAACCTCCCTCATGGGTGGAATTCCCTAAGGCTCTCAAAACACTTCCTTATAGGATTCAATCAATTGTTTTAGTTGTTGACGCTTCTTTCCAGTAGATCCTTGTTGTGGAATCCCCTTCTCTTCAACTACCTAAGTAATAAAGGATTTTTTATGCCAATATAGTTAAACCATCTTAAAATATTTGGTGTCTCTACTTCTGGAGAATCCCATATCCAAAATAAAATTTAGTGTATCATCATCCACCTTCTTAGTAGATGTATTGTCCCAATTCTCCCTAACCCTACATTCTATTCTCTCAACTTCATCCTGGACCAAGGATAAAAATTGTTTCTTGTAACACTTTGTTGCCTCCATGACATCCCTTTTGGCGAAATTTTCCATTTGATGCTCACTATTTTCAATTGGGCCTTAGAAGCCTTGAGATCTACCTCTTTTTATGGCACTAGTCTTCCCTATTATAGGCTTCCCTTCATGGTGGGTGCGATTCATATACATGGAGATATTCAATTCTTTTTGGTTTCCAAAGGCTCTGATTGAATGAGTACTGGTAGGAATGGGTTCTTCAAGCTCACCGTTGATGATGGGTGTCACTCTCTCAACATTGGAGTTCAAATATAAATTTAAATGTGCCTTGAACAAGATAAACATATGCCAATGAGAAGGATATGCAGACCCCTCCCAGGCCTTTCTAAGAGAATATAGATCCACTCAAGGATAAGTAGGCCCCTAGGCTTGACAATGTTTGATGAAGTCCAATATTAGACTGAAAATGCATAAAAATCATAGAGACAACATAGGAAAATCACATAATTAACTAACCTCCTTTTCTTTCCCTAAGATCTACAAGAATTCCCCTTTAGCTTGTCAATTATTTTCATGGTGTTTTTTAGACCCCATTCATTCATATTCATCATTTGATTAGGATACGATTTAATGCTCATGCGATGTGGTGAATAAAAATACACAGAAGAGAGCTGAGTTATAATGTTTTGTTTCCCTTCTCCCTCATTCACAAAACTTTCCATCATGGGATTTTTTTCCACCTATCAATTGGATTGGCATGCATCAAATCTAACCAATGAATTCACCCCTGACACCCAATATGGGGTCTCTATGTCCAAGCCCTATATACAAAGGAAATCATCTTTTAGGTTGTTTGAATTCATTGGATATTCTATTTTCTAGGTGATTTGCTTTACGCTTATCATAGAGGCCAACCTCTAATTAATTTTCAACTTTTCTAATATAGCTCCATTTAGCAATCTTTTGAAACAATTCACTAATATGAGTGAGTCCCCTTCAACCATCATCTTCTCATATATTTGAGATATAACAATATGGAGGCCCCCTTCAAGAGATGCCAAATCAACTGCATTGTTTGTGTGGGTTCCTAGGAACTCAATATACAACCATAGGAATTTTCCATAGGAGTCCCTAAAAACAAATCATATTCCAACACGCCCTAGATTATTTCTATTTGAGGCTCAATTGAAGATAATTTTTATAAATTCAAATGGAGGAGGGGATCAAAGTTCTAGATATTGGGATTTGAGAGGGGAAATTGAATATTTTTCCTAGAGGATTCTAGTGTCAATGTCCTAAGTGTAGAGGATTCTCTGCTCCTAAAATTTACATTTTCTTATTTCTTATAACCAAGAAGAGGATCAGACAATTTATTTTATATGTTGGGAGATATCCCTCCATAGTTTATCCACTCCTCACTATTTATCTTTGAAGATACAGTGATTTCATTCCTTCCATATTCCCCAAAGGGGAAATCCTGGAAACAATTTCCATATTTTGTTTAAGATCAATTTCTCAAAGAGGGAGGACCGCCATTCTTTTATGATTTCAAGGATATCACTCTTTCTTATGTCTAATTTCTTGAAGGTTTTTGCACATCTCTCCCACATGATCTCAACTTGTTTTCATTGATTGAATACATGTTATTTTGATTCTTCTTCTTGATTATATGTGGCATATTGATGGTCCCTCAAATGCATTTGTTTGAATTTTGTCATAGGTCATAACCATTATTTTAGACAATAGATAGAGGAAGGTGGATATTTTTGGCCATAACCCTAGGGTATAAATTTACTTCCATATCGAAGAATTATCAAGGTATTTGTGCCTTTCTTTCAGCTCATAATCCTCTTTGACAAAAAAATTTATTCCTCCTATCTGGCTCGTTTGAGGATGTCTTGTCCATGCTTGAATCATATTCTTGTATTCTTTAGTTCTTCCTCCAAGAGAGATAGATCCTCTTGGGATATGAAAGGTGGCCATGTATCTTTTGATTTCCAAGTAAACCATCCTTCGAGGTCTACTTCCTGACTATCCTCCTAGTATTGAATGAAAAAATGCTAGTTCAAAGAGTGGAAGAACTCCTTGGTTTGTATGAGGGTGGCTTTCCCACTCAAATTTTACTGTTTCTACCATGAATCATTCCAATAGAGTGTAGAATTCCTTTCTCTAGAAATAGTTATTTTGGACTAAACTTTTGTACCTTGATACATTTCTCCATATCAATGAGCTTGGCATGAGTCCATCCATTCGTATTAAATCTTACTCCTCTACCTCAGACCTTAAATATTTCTGATGCAATGTTTGACTCCATAATTATGCCTTATTGTTTAGCCATCACCACCAGGATTTACAAGCCAACAAATTACTTACAGATGGAAAATCCCTTATCCCTATCCCTATCCCTCCTACACTTTTTTCAAAGGAAAATTTTGTCCTAGACCACTAAGGCCCATTTTCTTTTCATTTTTATTCCTCCCCAAAGAAAGGATATTTGGTTACCTTTTATGGATTTGAGGATATTGGATGGTGCTGCCAAAACTGACAAAAGGTACATAGGCATGGAATGTAGAACGTATATGAGCAAGGTTACTCTCCCTTGGATGTTAAGAGATTTAAAAGTCTAGGAAATGAGTTTATGATCCAACTTGGAAATAAGATATTCCCATGAGATTTTTCTCATCATGTTTTGAATGAGTGGAAATTCAAGGTACTTTGAGGTAAGAGTGCATTTTTGGAAGCATAATATTCATATAATATTGTGTTGAGAGATCAGAGGGTTATCGAAGAAAAATATTAGAGATTTTTTTTTATTATTGATAGTACTAAAGGCTAATAAAAAGGAATATAGAATCACTTTTAGAGAATATGATTCCTTGGTTGAAGGATGATCCATAAGTAGCATGTTATCCACAAATTGAAAATGGAAGAGGGGATATAAGTTATTGATGATATGAAGACCTTGATTTCCACTATAAATTTCTTGACGTGGAATTCTCCCATTCCATTCTACCATAAGTATAAATAAGAAAGGAAACAGATGATCTCATTGTTTAATTCCTTGAGAAAGGTTGAAGGGGGAAGAAGGGGATCCATTGAATAAGATAGAGAAAAAAGATGAAAAGATCAATTTTTTAACCCAACAAATCTAGGATAGACTGAATCTGAAAGTAGTTAGGATTGGAACTAAAAAATACAAATTTAGATTATCAAAGGCTTTGGACATATCAAGCTTCATTAACATCCCTGATTTTTTGTCAATTTTAAGGAGTGTATATCTGCATGTGCTACAATGATCCCGTCTAGTATCCAATACCCTTCAATGTGTCCTCCCTACTCATAAAAGGTGATATGTGACCATGATATGATTTAGTCTAATCTCAATGACTTTTGAGATGATTTTATAGATCACATTACACATTGAAATTAATTTTAATTTATATGGAGTGGTATCTCACTCTTGATTGGGAATGAGAATAAGGAAGGTAGATTTGAAAGCCTAAAAAATTCCTTGTGTAGCTCTAGCATTTTCAACTACCCTACTAACATTTGTGTCACCACTGACCAACAATTCTGGAAGAAATCTGTTGCAAATCTATTTGTTCTTTGATATTTCCTTGATTCCATCTACATTATTGTTATTTCTACTTCCTCCATAGTAATCTCTCTCATTAAGCTAGCATTCTGATCTAGGGTAACCAACTATGGTATTTGTTGCAAGATTGATCTTGCAGCTTCTTGTCTCTCTAATTTTGGATTAGAGAAGAGATGATGGTAATATGATTTGAGTTCCTTTTCTATTTCAGCATGATCTAATTTTTCTCCTTGATCATTTTGCAAGAAAGTTATTTAATTCAAGTGCCTTATATTATTCATAGAGTTGTGGAAAACATAGAGTTCATGTCACATTCTTTGACCCACCTAATTCTTGATTTTTGTCTCTAAATAATTTATTTTTTCTTCTCTCTACCTTCTACCTACTGCTCAACATTTCCTCCATTTGTTCTAACTCCTCATTCTTTCCTTCCTTGATGATAGTTATTTACATCTCCTTTGCTTGTTTCTGCAAATCCCTTTGAGATTGAAAGATGTTTCCAAAAACTTCTTTGTTCTAGGTTTTGAGTTTGAACCTCAGATTCTTCAATCTTTGTCGAAATTGATACATTAATTTTCCCCTTGATGAATCCCCCTCCTTCCACCACTGTTTCATGTTTACTTTGAATTCTAGGTGGTCTAACCAAAATTTATCAAATAGGAAGGGTCTTGGTTTAGGAGGAAAAATTACTTCCCATGAAAGACAAATTGGCCAATGATTAGATCTTGCACTAGGTATAATTTCTACTTCAAATGATACACCGGTTCTCATTCTAAGGGATTCATCCACTAGAAATTAGTCCAATCTTACCAAAATCTAATGTTTTCCTCTTCTTTTGTTCTTCTAGGTATGACATCCATTATGGGTGACCATGCCCACCATTTGTAATCTTGAAATGGTGTACTATTTGAATATTAGGGTGTCACTTTGTCCAAGTGCTTAATACCCCCTCTTTTCTTAGTTAGAGAGGTAATCATGTTGAAATATCCCTCTAAGATTTAGGGCTATTCTACCATCATTGTGCCTAGGTTTTGCAGTAGTTCCAGAAACTCTAGAGTGTCTTTTCCATAATATTGGGACCATTATAGACATTGGTGATGATGCCCTCTTCTATTGATTCAATATTCTTAATGTAACACCCTGTTTTCCACCATAACTATAATTATGCTAAGACTTCATATAAGTATGTTTATGAAGCATGTAATCATGTTTTGACTAATGAAAACACCCAACAACTCACTGAGAAGGAACAAACTTGAAAGTACTGGACATGATACACAAGTGGGGATTGATAAAGAAGGGATTTATTATGTGGTCGATTAAGGTGGAATTGAAATGTTTTTGTGAAGAAACAAGAATCTTGTTTAACAATCTAATTTATTCTTGCTAAGCATAAACTCATACCTTCCAACATACCTGATCTGAATGAGCCACGTGACCAGTTATGGAAGGTTATGGAATTGGTTAAGGAATTTAAATGGGGTTGATGTATTGGTCTTTTGGAGGAGAAAAGGGCCAATTGAATGACCTGATAATAGGACACCATGATTTCCCCCTTTAGAGTGGGAACTGTAGAGCACAGGTTGCGTCTGCAGGAATTCCATGGGAATCCTAAGAAGATTGAAGAAGAAGAGGAAAAAGGTGGAAAAACACCATGAGAGGACACACACATACAAATAATAGAGAAAAAGAAGAGAGGAAGCACATAGCATGAAGGAGCTCGGAAGGAGTTAAGCTGAAAAATAACTAGAATCGTGAGCAATAGAATCACAGAGAAAAATGACGCAGTAAGCAAAGGTGATTATGGGCGTAGATTTAAGAAGAGAAGAAAATGGAAAGCTTCCCTTGAAGAAAATAGGAAGTATGTACAAGCTAAGATTGATCACCCTAGAAAGAGAAGACCTTAATCCTAAACTGGAGAATTAGAGTGTTTTAGCTTGGTGCTTACTGGACACAAACTGACACTTTTAAGGGGGGGGCACCGAGGGACTATTTAGTAGAGAGTGAAATCCCTTTTGCAGAGGAATTCTAGTTGAGAAACCACCTGATAAACCTGTAGATACCCCAAACTCAGGGGGGAGGGGAAAACTTATGTTATTTTCGGTGGAGGAAGGGGAGTAACCTTCCTAGATCATCTTAAGTTTGGAAACCAGTTCAATCGTCCCCTTTTGGTATCATGGATCGGCATGGGGGTGGTGTATTGTAGGAAGGTACTATGTAGTATGTCCTAGGGTTGGGAGGAAAGGAATCCTCTCTCAGTCAGTTGGTGTTGGAAATTTCATGAATAGATAATTGTTTGACTTGAACTGTCAAATTGTGTAGGAAATATGTGTGCGTGTAATTAATTGTCTGATTTTAATAGGAAATGCAAATGTTTATAACTAATGATTTGGGTTCCTGAGAAATTGGAACGTGTTGCCATGGTTTTAAACTGGTTTGTTAAATTGAGAAAATGAATGAGTATGGACTGTTTGTGTCTCTAAGAATCTTGTAGCTTTGAAGAAATTTTGAAAGATATGGACAAAAAATCATTTAAACAATGACATGAGTGTCCCATTGACCAGAGAGATCCCTGTGAGAATTGGGCAGCTTGAAGTCCTGGGGAAAATCCCAATCTTTTGTGGAAAGCTTACAAGATATGCAAGAAGTCCACCTCTGATAAATTGAAAGGTCATTTATAGACAATGTTTTTCTGATTCTTGAAGGTTTGGTAGAGACTTCAAGGAATCCTGGAATTGGTTAAGTCGCTAGGGCGAGCATTAATTAGTAAGGAAATCATGTGACAAGTCGGGAGGGTTTACAACCGTTGATTTGGTAGGATGAGTAAATATCAACCCTTCGTCGGGAAAGGCATATCGTCGGGAGTGACGGAGTGCCAAGAATTATATAAATTTTGAAGATGACGATGATATTCTAGAGATGGGACTAGGACCATCAATTTTTTGGGAGTAGGAACAATCAAATATGGACCGTCGGTTCTAGATGTATCGTCGTCGAGACATGAGGGTTGGTAAGGTTGTGTGTAGGCCAAGAGTGTTAATGATGATAAAGGTGTGAGGATTGATGAGGGTCGTCGATGAGTGTGTGGGAGAGAGTTAATATCCATCATGGATCCCTAGAAAATCCTAGATAAAGTGATAAGAGGGAGGGATGAAATCATGGTGACGATAGTAGCCAAATGGGCAACCAGAAATAACCATAGGGGTGATGTGTGCCAGGTCAGTAAAATGATTGACGAGATGCGAATGGTCATGAAGAGTCTATAAATACTTATGGCGTTGAGGGTGATTTATATTGTCATATCTGGAGAACGTCATATCTCAATCGTTCGTCAGAGGATGTCGAGCATGATCCATAGGTAAGGAAGGGGACAAGTGCCAATGACGATAATGTCCTAAGGATTAATGACAATTGTTGGTCTGAAGGGAGGTAAGATGAGATCCCATTCATGGATCCTTTTGGTTCCCATTCATGTACAGTGAGAAAATTTGAAGACTTTGGCGTTAACTAGCATGCAAGTTAGAAATGTCGACACAATCAAAGCCATCGAAGGTAAGAATCGAAAGCGATTGAATCTAGGAAGGATCCAATGAGTGGTTCATTGTCAAAATATTCAAGGTTGAATGTTGTTGCTCCATAGGAGTGAAGCCCCAACAATGAAGGATGCCTTGAAAGGTTTGAAACCCCGAAACAAAGAGTTGTTCCAGTGCCATATTGACATCACATTAATGCCGTGTCAAATGAAACAAGTGGTGGATGCCACATGATAGTGAGATGGATTTAGATAATGAGGGTTTGGAGATTTTAGGAGGTCGTAACTTGAGATTAGGGGGTCAGGTTTTCTACACTTAAAGTTAGTTTTTATGGTGCTTCTTGTTTCTATAATATTTTCTAAAAGCACTAGAGGAGTATTCCACAAAATAGACAGACCTTTGGATAACCCTTTTGCATTGATTGATATCGACTCATGTCCTTTCCAACATCAAGAGGTCATTTCCTTCATAGTGTCTCACTCATGTTTTATTTCCTGAATCTTAAATACAATGGGTTTATCTTTGACGATTCTATTTTTTAGTATCCCCTACTTGCCTTTTCCATTGACTCCCTTGATATTCCACGATGTGATTTTCATGATTAAACCTTTGTCTTAGTGAGAAAATGCCTATTCGAGAGTGATATAACTTGCCCTAAATCTAGAAATTTAGCTACTTCTTCTTGAGTTCTTCGCTTTCTAGTTTTTATGCCCCTTTTCTCCCCCCTCCCCTCCACCGCTATTTTCTTCACTGATTTAAGCTAGGTAGTTTAGATATAGAGTCTAGTTGTTTTTCTTGGACTTTGGGATATTGAGCTTGCTTTGGTTTTTCCTTTCATTAGTTCCTTCCATAAGAGTTGCAGGTCTTCTTCTAATAGATTGTTTAGATGTTTTTCCCCATGCATTTCAAAGAGTACTAGTAGATCTTCCTCTTGCATTTTAATGTAATTGTTTGGCTCTGGACCTTCTTTCTTTGAGTTAGTCCTATCTTCCTCAACTGTTTCCATTTCCAAATCTTCTTGGGTGTAGGCTCTTTTTTTGTTGATTGTGCTATTATTCTTTTTTCATCTGTTTTGGTTCCTTCAAGGTGGATTTGGGAGAGGGCTTGACGATAGCCCCATGAACTGCATCTTGGGTACAATTCATATTTAGAAGCCAATGACTAGAAGCTATTAGTCACTTTGGGAGTATTATTGGCCCCACGATTGATGTGCTTTGTGCTTGATTTTGTTTTCTAGGGACTTTATCAAAACCCTCCTTATTTGCACCTTCTTCCTTCTTTTTAGCAATGGCTACTACATTAAGTGGACAATCATGAAGCAAGTTCCCATGTTCATGGAATTTCCTGCATCAAAAGGGGATATGCTCATAGTCTAGGGTATGGTTCTACTTTGTGTCTTGGAAGATAATATAAATTGATTCTAGTATGATATCTGCTACATTCATATAGACACAAATTCTAGCATATATAGTGTACTTACTAGTCCTAGAGTAATGTTAGAGGTGTTGACATAGATGCCCATTGTATTTCATATTCCTATGAGAGTTTCTTCATCCCAAAACTCATATGGTAGTGAGTATAGTTTGATCCATATCGGGGTTGATGTGAAGTCTTATTTTTGAGGGATAAACTTCTCTATCTAGAATCACATATGCAAACCTATTGAGTTGAAGTAAAAAGGGCCATCTTCAAAGATGTGTTCTATGTCCTTTATACTCGGAAAAATGGTCATGAAGAATCCCTTGGAACATAGCTTGTTCCAAACTTCAAGCATGGATAATTTTAAGGATGAAAATTTATGTTAGAATGTAGAAACCTTCGTGAATCTTATTAGTCCTTAATGTGCAAAGTATAAAATGTTGACAATATTTTTGTAAAAATATTCGAATTCCTAAGGATTTTATATAGTTTCTATAAAACTTGGGCTATTTTTGAGGTAAAATAATTTTATTCTATAGAATTTGGGCAAATCACTTTTAGAAAGAATGGAAATTGACTAATCTTTATTTTGGAAAAAACATGGAAAATTAGCCCATGGGAAATATATAACCCCTAGAATTTTCCTAGAAAAATCCACAAATTAGACACTCTCTAATTCGATTCATATCTTGTCTACTTAGATATGAAGTTTTAGCTAAACCCTAATCCTTTTCTGCTTCCATACTTAGCTTAGCTTTCTTTTAGGGCACCCCCAATTTCCTTTGTCTCAAAGTTGGTTTCTCCTTATAAAAGTTCCTTAAAAGAGGGTGTCTTCTGTGAACCTCTCTCAATGT
>JASDQU010242936.1:73116-84852 GCA_032191745.1 Picea mariana
GAGGCTGGCGATGCCCGGCATCGCCCCAGGCCCCCTGCGGCTAAGGCACGGTCCCATGGGACCGTGCCTTAGCCGCGGGGGGGCTGGGGCGATGTCGGGCATCGCCAGCCTCCCCTAGCCATCAGCAGCAAGAGCGCAAACACATCAACGCAGAGACTAGGAAAGATGGACTACCAGCAGTCAGCAGAGACAAGGAATCGTTAACGATAGCTACCACTGGAATCGCAACGACACAAGCTTCCAAGGAAGTTATTTTCAAGCTCATGGAGGAAATAAAATAACATAAATAACATATAGCCGGTCTTTAGAATCAAGTAAATTAGAATAAGGCTTCGAAGCATAATCTAACCGAGTTCATTACGTTCGCTCACATGCAAGAATAACAGATCATGCCACTAATCAACAATCAAGAGGAAATTAGAAAAAGACTTGTGACACTTTGCAGAAGGCAATAAGAATGCAGACAGAAGCGTGGACTCTCTTAGATGGAGGGAGATGATTACATAATTCCAAAAGAAGCGCATCCATTCATGAATGAAGCAAGGATTAGGAGGGAGATAATCCTAAATGATATGATCCATTGAGGATTATGAAGTATTTTTCCATGTTCTCATTGAAAGTAGCAACCATGATAAGCAACACATGTTCAGTCTGACTCTAGAAGAAGGCTTCTTCGAAAAGAAGCCTTAAAGTATCATTGGTTGTCCATCTACATCCATGATCCTATGATGAAAGGAAGAAGTTGGAACTTCATGGCATGGAACCTATAGAAGACTCCATGGACCCAAGAGATAAAGAGAAACTTGAGGAAGAACATGAAGATTCCAAGAAAGAAAGAAAAGCCAGAACAACCAGTTATTATACCGAGAATCACAAGACTACCATCTTGGTTTGAACCCACTATAAGCAATCAACCAGAAGAAATGGAAGGTATGATAAAGAACAATGTATGTGAGAAAATGTGAAAAATACTTATGAATGGAAGCATTGTGAGATTCAAAGGTTCTTCCAGAAGGAGGGAGAAGACTATGATGACAACTCATTCCAGTAAAACAGATATACCTTCTGCAGTATCCATGGATTGGAATAGTCAAGATAGCCCATGGCTGATATTTTACTTTGTGAGGGAAGATGCTTTTTCAGATGTCACAGATGTGAGTGGAAGAATGGCCCAAATGACTCAGTTTGTATCATGATATTGTTATGCAGGTTGATATCAAATGATATGATTACTGTGGAGATTGTATGTCTCTGGACAGTAGTTGTATGCCATTGTGGTGGATGTGTTCCACTCGTTGTGACTATGTGTCACTAGTTAAGTAGTTGTGTACTACTTGGTGTGGTTGTTTACCACTGGATAATAGTTGTGTACTACTATGGATAGACACAATTGTGTTCTATTGAATGGAATTGTTCTAATTTCCATGAAGACTATCAATAGTGTTGGAAATGATTACCAACTAGATGGATAGTCAGTGTGTTGGTGGATAGACATTCTCCAGGCGGAAAATGGTCCAGGACAATTATTTTTCTAGGACGTATCTCCAAATTAGAAGAATAGTCCTTGTATACCATGGCGTGGCTCCCAACATCTGTTGAAACAATTATTCTTCTAGGACATGTCCAGATTAGAAGAATGGTTCTTGTATCACTTTGTGGAGTGAGTGGCTTATTCATCATCACGCTTGATTACTCAGTTGGAGTATGGCTTCGAGAGATGATGTAGTTGATGTTATCATATGATACTGATAGTGATGATGGTGCTTGTGATTTAATCATGAGATAGCATGTGTGGCTATGACAATGCTACCGGTTGAATGGTATGTTTGTGCTCAAGACCATTGCTTTCAATACCTCCCTAGGTAGGAGGGAGTGGTTATATTATGGTAGTTGCGGGAGGTATTAACCTCCATGTGTAACCTTGACAAGACTAGAATATTCCATAAAGCAAGAGAAACCCTAAAGATTTGAACGATAATCCTAGAAGACAAGTGATCCAAATGGATCCAAAAAGGCCAAAAATTTGAAGTTCTCAGATTTGGACAAACCCAACACCATTGCGTAGTGCTCGTCATGCCGATTTCGACAATATATTATTTTTCTAAAATGGACTATGTATGGCGAAGTTATCGCAATCTCAAGTTCAGGTCAAACTGGCAAAAAGTCAAAGTCAAAGTCAATAGTCTGTACTGCTGATGTCAGTTGTACGTCAACAGGACATGTGGAAGATGATGTCAGCATGACATCATTATGATGTCATCAAGACACATGGAAGCACCAGGGTGTGCCATGTGGCAGCCATATTTGGCATTTTCAGGGGTTGATTTGTACCAGTACAAATTTGACATGTGGCACTATACGGAAGTGACATGTGGCAAGTGATGTGGAAGTACATTCCACATGGGTCTAGTGACAATGTGACACATGGTTGTATGGTATGATATGGCAGACTCAGATGAGGACATGTGGTTGATACAGACGTGACGTGGCACCAGTGGCAGCATGACACGTGGTCAATACGACAGTGACGTGGCAGTGTTGACTGGACAACTGACTCTCTGGTGACTGGACTGATGCGTCAGTAGTATGAACCAATCACATGGTGACACATGGCCCAATCACATGGTGCCACATGGCACCCCGGATAAGACCAATAAGGCCTGGGTAAAAATTTTGTTTCCACCTCTACAGGATTCGAACTCCTGACTTAACGGACCAACAACAACCTAACAACCAAGGCGCCAACCATCCAGGATACATGGTGGGACTTAACCAAAATCGCCATCTCAGAAAAGCGATCCACAACCACAAAAACACAGTCATTGCCCCGCTTGGTGGATGGGAGGCCCGACATGTATTCCATTGAGATGGATTCCCATGGCGTGTCAGGAGTAAGAATAGGGGTGTACATGCCCTGTTTCTTAATGGTCGATTTGAAAATTGTGCAGGAACTGCAGGACCTGATATACTTGTTGACCTCCTGTTGAAGTTTCGGCCAGTAGAAATGTTTTTGTAGCATTTCCACTGCCTTTTCGATGTCGAAGTGTCCTGCCATCTGACTGTAGTGGGCTTCCCAGATCATATTTTCTCGCTCGCTTGATGGAACACATATATGGCTCAGACAGCACAACAACCCATTCTGAAGATGGAAGTTAGCGACAATTGCTTTTGCGCCCAACATTTGGTAGGTGGTGGCAAAGTTCGGGTCTATCTTATAGAGTTGGGGCCATCCATAGGTATCATGGTCGCAAGAGTCTAGCACCATGGTGAGTGTCGTGACTGGCAGTCTGCTAAGGCAATCAACGACATGGTTTTCCCATTTTATACTTGATGTTGAGGAGGAATTGCTACAAGTACGTGGACCAAAAGGCATGACCAACCATTCAAAAATACCTTCCTTTGACTTAAAGGCAGTCTTCCATACATCTATTTGTTCTATCGGGACTTGGTGGTAGCCAGAATTCAAATCAGTCTTACTGAAGTATTTGGCCCCCGTGAGCTGATTAAGGAGGTCGTCAATTTGGGGAATCGGGTATCGGTTTCTGACTGTGATTTTATTCAGGTCCCGATAATCAATGCAAAGTTGCCAAGTTCCATATTTCTTCTGTACCAACATTATTGGGGTCCTGCAAGGTGATGATATGGGATGATTGTTCCCCTTGTGGAGCAGTGCTTGGATCTATCACTTAATCTCCTTATTCTCTAACAGAGAGCGACGGTAGACTGGCCCATTGGGAAGTGGTGCGTCGGGGGTCAGATCAATGGGGTGCTTGACCTGACAATGCATAGGTACCCCGGTAGGTGAGGAGAAGATATCCGAGTATTCTTCCATGACCTTATCCACTTGCTTTTTCTGTGTGGAGAGGTCGGTCACAGAAACCCTTGATGTGGTTGTGATCTTTCGTTCATTCTGGGAGTGAATCACAAAGAAGAAAAACTTCCCTAACTGAGAGATGACCTTTTTGCATTGCTTGGCAGAGATCAAGGAAATGACATTGGGTGGGACTGCCTCGGGTAGTTTGTACAATTTCTTGTTCAAAGTAATAATAACACTGCGAGGCCTAGACTCATATATAACATCACGTTTCCATAAATATGGTTGGCCCAAAATAACATTACAAACTTTGAGAGGGGAAACATCACACAATACCTTGTCTTTTAAGGGATTGATGTCGTATGACATGCGACATTGTTGGTTGATGCGGATGTTGCTTCCTTGGTGAAGCCATTAGATGGTGTAGGGTTTCGGGTGTGGCGTTGTCGGCATGGCAAGTTGCTTGACAATCTCTGCTAATATGAGGTTATTCTGGATATTTCTATATATGATGAAGTGCAACAGGGTACCCTTCACCCACAACTGTGAATGATAAAGGTGCTCGCCTTCCTCTGGATCGTTTGGTTCATCGGGCTGGAGATTGGTGGTAGCAAAAGTAGCACTGGGTTCTACGTCTATGATCTGTCTCTCCCTTTCTGTTTCTAACTCAGAGTCGGAACCCACATCTGATTGAGAGGCTTTCACCTTAGCCAATAACGACTGCTTCGAGCGGCAATCAACAACGTTATGCCAGGGGTTCTTATGGAAGTCGCACCACTTCCTGATATCTTTCTTTGTCTTTCCAATTTCCTTCTTTGCTTGTGGCTTGGACTGGTTGTCCTAAGGTTGTCCTTCTTTGCTCTGTCCTTTTTTCTGCAGGTTGGGGCCGCCCTTTCGTGGCTTTTGCTGTGAGGGGTTCCCAGGCCCAAATTTCCACACCTTTTTTTTGAACTTCTGCTCAATTTTGATGGCATCTCGGTAGGTCGCGCCAAAGGATGAGATGTCTAGAAACTCCACTCCATCCTGGATGTATCTATGTAGACCACTGTGATACTTGAGCACCAAATGTTGCTCAGAATATTTGATACCCATCTTGGTGCACAAGGTATCGAAGATATTTGTGAACTCGGGCACCACTTGGTCTCTTTCCTGCCGCATCATGGTCCATTTTGTGTACAGGTCATCATAACTTCCAACATGGTAGTTTTGTTCCTTAATAGCATCCTTGAAGGACTCCTAGGTGACTGCGACTGTAAATAATGAGGGTTCCTCTGTTTCTTTTTGCTCATAGAAAGTTTTCCACCAATCTTTGACATGGGGGACGACTTTGAGGGGTGAAAAAGTAATCTTTTCTCTATTCAAGAAGTTATGGATAGAGAAATACCCTTCTAGCATATTCAACCATTTGTCTACCGTATTTGTGTTTATCTGACCTTCAAATACAGAAATATCAAAGTTTATTTGTACCTTGAAGGGGGTGGCGCCTCCGTTTGAGGAAGATGTGTCGCGTGTTGGTAGTCGTCGAAGGATTTGCGCAAAACTATCCATCATCTCGTTCCTCTATTGCATGAGGGATTCCTCGAACAACATATTTAAGGGATCTCTTATCTCGTCATCTTTCTTTTCTTCTTCCATGAGAGATCGTTTGGGCATGCGAGAGATTTTGTCCTCAAGAGAAAAAATCTCGAGACCCAATTCTTTGTACCCTGACCTCCTTGGGGACATGCATTAAGAACAACAAGGAGAAGACCGCTCTGATACCACTGATCCGTAATATATTTGTAGAACGAAATGAATACAAATTATTATCAAAATATGCTTAACACGGAATAATAGATATATAGTAAAACTGGTTTCTATTCAATAAGGAAATAAGCTAAAACTATAAAATGCAGTAGAAACAAGCTTGCTAGAATGGTGGTTGTTTATCTTTGAGAAGAGATGTGACGGATGCATTCATTCACAGGAAGATGATTGCAATGAGGCTCTAAATAACTTTTTACAATAAACAGGAATGTCAAAAACCCTAGACATCCAAAAAACCTAACCCTAGGAGATGAAACACCAAAAGTCATGTGGGCCCCGTTTGAGTAAGTTAGTACATCAACTTCTTGGGGTCGTAAATTTTGCATACGATCTTCGTTTTAGGCGCACGATAGCCCGTTGGAAAGGTCTATTCGAGGACTACACATTTTGTTGATATCTATCAAAGGTCATACTAGCTGTGGCGAGCCCTAAAAAACGTTGTTTGGGGCCTCAAATAGCCCCACAAGTCAGGGACCCAAAAACTACAGAAAAAAATTATCAAACTAGAAAATTGCCAAAACGAACCAGTTGGAATAGGTGGGAGGCCACCGACATCCGTCTAGATCATTATATGTCATATTTCATCCTATGTGTTTTCTTTGAACCTAGGTTCAAAGTAACCAAGATAGTGATATGGAATGCATAAACCATAGGAAATTAAATGTTTTTTCTTTTATTCAATGTCTTTGTTTGATGAATTGCTACAACATGTTCCACATACTAATAGATGATGGAATTTTAGACATATAAAGATTTGTTTATGCAAATTACAAAGATGTAATTTTTTAAAGAAATATTATTGTTTTTTTTTTCTATTTTTCTTGTAACATAACTCATTGACACAAAAATTATTGTTAATGATTCTCCTATAACTTTTTCATTCCTCAACAATTTAAAATATATATACATATAGCACTACTAGATCTTAACTACATGCTAAAAAAAATCAAATTTCATTCTCATTCAATGCTCACAAACACTTGGCATACCTATTTTGGGGTTCATCTAGTACTCCTTATCCTCGTGTATATTAATTTTGATATATATTGATTTCATCATTTAGGTATTCAAGCGCTACATCAAAATGGACATATGCCTTATACTCTAAAAAAAAAGTGACAATGTTGAAAAGAACCAAAATTGATATAATTAGGAAAAATTTAAATAAATAAAATTATATATTCGAAAATTTATTCAATTTTTTACATTTCATGTTCGTATCAAAATATATATTCATTTTGTAGGAATCTCAAAATATCTTGTACAAATCAAAGGATATCCCTTTTTCTAGATTTCTATTGCATCTAATATGTCAAAAAAGACCATCATTAAATTGCACTTATCCTAGAAACATGTTAATTTTGACATAATATGGATGAGAACTCTATTACAATCTCAAATTTATCATTCCCAAAAAGTATATATTGGAAACCAATACCTCTGGTATTGACATCCATTATATTGAAACCAATACCTCAGATATTGACATCCATTATATTGAAACCAATATTTTAAATATTAAAAACCCATATCTTAAATATTGAAAATTCATAATAAATTTATGATTTCTTAAACTAAAATCAATCTAACTTTAATGTATTGGGAGTTGTTTTAAGTATCCCATTTAACTTTGATTATTTTTTTACCGTCCCTTAAGGGGATACTTTAACATTAGCTTATAAGGTAGGATTCTTCTTTTACTACGGAAACACAATCAAATTTTGTATTTGCATTTAGTGTATTTATATTATTAGTTTTTCTTTTTATCTTATATTTATGAAAATTATAAAATCTTTAGTTTATTTTCCAAAGGATATTACAAAAAGGATATTACAATTTAAGGTTCAATTGTCTTAGATTTTGTTATTTATTTTTCTCATGTTTTCAAAAAAAAAATATAAGCATATAAGCATTAATAAAACACTTAGTTAAAGGTTTTTATCTAATAATAAAATTAATTTATTTTTTCTCTTTCATCTTTTTTATAATAATAATAATCTATTTTTAAGGTCACTGGCAGACATCAAATTTGCCCATCGATTATTGTGACCTCTTAGGAGAAAACACATATTCTTAACCATTAAGCCCACACAAACTAATCATCAAAATTAAAGAAATAATTAACCATAATATTTTTTATACCATCTTCATTTAAATTAAAACAATAATAATAATTTATTTATAACACCTTTTGCAACAACTTATTTATCATAATCGATTCTAATTAATTTAAATAAATAGACCACCAAAACAAAATAAATACTAAACCTAGTTTATGTTCCACATTTTTACTTACTTGAAGTCATTTTTGTTTTTATTTTAATTTTAATATTATGCATTTGATTTAATTTTAATATTATGTATTTAATGAATCTTATATTCAAAATATATCTCATAAAATCAACATTTAATCACCTTGATAGGAATTAGAGACCTTTAGGTCCATGTTTATAGACCATAAATTAATTCTCAAATCAAGAACAAACTAACAAACAATTAAACATTTAATCAATTTATTAATTTTACTAATTTTAACTTCTTAATTTTCATAACTTAAAAAAAAACTAAGTAATGACTCCATCCATCCAAACTCATCATAATTGGATTAAAAATTTCTACTAAAAAACATTCATTTTTAACCTCCTAAAGTTAGTTGGTCTTAGAGGTGAGAAATTATTCTTCTATTTTTTTAAGGTTAAATTGAATTTTTAAGCCGAAAGGCGTACACCTATTGATAATGGACACATTTAATAGGTTTTTAGTGCTTAATCAGTTTTGTATGGACAAGATTAAATATTGATGGAATATTCTTAATCGTCCCAATAAATCAATGGTTGTAATTTCAACCACTAACTTCCTCACTATTATAAAGACATCAGTTTACATGTTTAATTTTTTACTTTTACTTGATCATATTTTAAATTTACTATAGTGACTAGCGGATTGCCAAGTCTAAATGATTAGCTTTTCATTTTCTGGACCAGCCTAATTGTCAATGACGGAAATCTGAAACGCTTTTCCATGCTATCCACGGCAAAATATTGAAGTACGATTACAAAATATTGAAGTACGGTTACAGAGTATGAGGACAGTTGATGTAATTCATATGAAAGACCTTTTTAATTTTACAACGTTAACATATTATATTTTAATACTAACAACTTTTTAAAAGCACATTTCAAAATTAAAAATAAAATCACTATATTTTTATCAAATATTTACTCTATTAATTTATTTATTCCTAGTGATTATTGTTTCATTTTTTGTATCAGTCCAAACCTTTCGATGTTCACCAACAATTAATTTAGGGCTGTGCTAATACTATATCCTTCCACACATACTTACACAAACAACTATTTAAATTATTAGATCACAAATTAATAAAATAATGTATCATTGATATATCTCATATTTCCAAAAGCAACTTTAAAAACATATTACATATCATTGATATAGCTCATATTTCCAAAACAACTTTGAAACATATTACAAATCTTAAATTATTAGATCACAAATGTTATTAGATGACAAATTAATAAAATGTATCATTGATATATCTCATATTTCCAAGGCAATTTTGAAAGCATATTACTCATATTTCCAAGGCAAGTTTGAAAGCATATTACAGATTTTAAATTATTAAATCACAAATTAATAAAACTCATCATTAATATATCTTATATCTCACATTTCCAAGACAACTTTGAAGGCATATTACAGATTTTAAATTATTAAAATCATAAATTAATAAAATTCACCATAGATATATCTCATATTTCCAAGGCAACTTTGAAAGAATATTACAGATTTATTTATCCATGGTCCATGCATTGTCATGGATAATTTTCTAGATTCGAACTATAATAGCTAAAATATTAAGTTGGCAACAACTTAAATTATAAGGATTAAAAAGTCTACATACACCTCTCTTGTCACCAGGGTGTGAATATATTCGTGCTTATATCAATATGTTATATGACATTATTTGTACAACTTCCTTATTCTTTGTTATTTTTTCTTGTTAAAGTCAGCGTAGACTTTAATGTTAAAAATTATTACAATAAAAAATAATTTAAATTTAAATTTTTGATTAAATATAATTTAGTTTCTAATTACAGTTTACGAAAAAAATAAACTTTTTTTTTAATAATAAATATTGTGGTTATAATAATTAAGAATACATTTTTTTTCAAAAATCACAATCAAAAGTTCAAATCCAAAGAAATAAAGTAATTCAATATCACTATTTTTTATTTTTATTTTTATTAATTAAAATCCTTATCATTAATTTTTTTGTTATCTTTAATTACATCAAACCACGTTCTGGACACACAGTCTCCTTCCAACCAACTTCTTCAGTCCAACTCTGTTTTGCAAGCCGTCCTTTCGACTTTCACCAGCCAGAATTTGTGGCTGTGATAGTTAGAATCCTTATCATTAATTTTTTTTTTATCTCTAATTAGAATCCTTATCATTAATTATAATTGAAAGCACCCTTTTTACCTTCTGGTTAGGTACTAAATGTGAAGTACTCAATCTTTATCCCCTTGAAATCGTTTAAATTCTCATTCTCGTTTTATCCAGATTAGTTTAAATTCTCATTATCCGTATGGTTTGTTTGTTTGTACGAATCGTTGAACTCCGGATCTATTGCGTGTAAATCATTGGTTTCGGATGGTATATTCTCGATTTATCTTGAGGAACACCAAGGATGCCTGGATTATCATAAAGAATTTATCAGACCAATGGGCAATTCATCGATACAATTGGATGCCAATGGCTATATAAAGCATGGATTGCATCCTGAAAATCATCCATGGCTAATTTTTGGGGGCAATAGGTCGCTCTTTCTGGTCTATGTCTCCGTAGCTGGTTCTATCCTTGTAGGCATTGAATCTGGTGCAATCCATGAGATCAGTTTCACAATCTCTGCAAATTCCATTGCGTTTGCAACCAGCAATGCATCTCAGGCGATCCTCGAGAGCAAAGGAGGCGAATTCGGCCTTGGATTCCGCTCCTTGAATGGACAATATTTTCTGTTGGCAATTGTTAATCTTCTGTACAACGAAACGATCGTCTGGTGAGGCAATAGGAACAAGCCAGTGTCCAGCAATGCAACACTGATCGTGAGCAGAGATTGAAATTTGGTCATGGAGGAATCTGCCCAGTCGGCAGAAAAACCTTGGAGATCACGTTTCTGGCAGCGGACCGGGAACATCGTCGGGATCAGTTTAGGGGCCGGTCTGTTGTTCATACTGATTCTGTTCTTTCTCTTCATCACACTGCGAAAGAAGCAGCAGAAAACAAAGATGGCGGCCGCTAAAGGGGACGACGGTTTCTTGAAGACGCTGTCGGTTCTGCCTCCCAGATTCACCTTCAACGAGCTCAAGGCAATCACCCGAGACTTCAGTCTGAAGCTGGGAGCCGGCGGCTTCGGCTCGGTTTATGAAGGAGTCCTGGGGGATGGAACCATGGTTGCAGTGAAGCAACTGGAGGACGCTTCCCAGGGCTACGGCGAATTCCGAACGGAGATCGCGACGCTGGGAACCGTCAGCCATGTCAATCTCGTCCGCCTTCGCGGATTCTGTGCGGAAGAATCGCACCACCTGCTTGTCTACGAATACATGGCGAAGCGCTCTCTGGATGGTTGGCTCTTCTCCGGAGACGTTGCGAGGCTTCTGAGTTGGGGTACACGGTTGAGCATCGCCGTCGACACTGCCCGCGGGCTGGCGTTCTTACACGAAGAATGCCGCGATTGTATTGTGCATCTCGATGTGAAACCCGAGAACATTCTCCTCGACGACAAGTTCAGTGCCAAGTTATCAGACTTCGGGCTCTCGAAGTTCATCGACCGGAATCGGCAGAGCCGAGTTCTGACTGGAATGAGAGGCACGCCGGGTTACCTCGCGCCCGAATGGCTCATGGAAACGGGTGTCAGTAGCAAGAGCGACGTTTACAGCTTCGGCATCGTGTTGATGGAGCTCGTGTCTGGGCGCCGGTGTGTGGACCTCTCGGCTCCGGCGGAAGACTGTCATCTTCTTGCTGCGACCGTGCGGAGATTTGAGGACGGAAAATTGATAGAAATCGTTGATCCTCGTTTGGTGGATGGAATGCCG
>JASDQU010242937.1:10636-22415 GCA_032191745.1 Picea mariana
GTAGTGGTAAACTTTTTTTTTTTCTTTAAACATCATTAGAAAAAGTGGCATGCGACAATATTCTACATCAATAATTCACATTCTATTCTCATCTACATCACATTACAACAATAATAAAATATAACATCATTGTTACTAACAATTAGTCACGTCACATAGATAACCAAGTGTATACCCACCATCCTACCTTTCAAGGTTAGGACCTCCAAGACACATAATCAACGCTCAAGTCTAGGATTCATCCAATTGATTTTGACCATTGAAGGTCTCAAGACTGGGGACTGTTATGAGGAACATGTAGGTATCTACTCCCATAATGAAACTCAGTCTAGACTAAGGTCTATAATAACGATAAGGTACTCAATCATGACATGATAATATTCAATCAATAACTCAATATACTAGTACCGAAATTATCATAAATTTCACCTCATAAGAACTACTTAGTCATCTAGTTTCATTTCATTAAAAATCATTGCAAATATCAACATGTTAGTGTAATAATCCAATTGGTAAGCTCAACAAGTAAATATATTAACCAATTTAATTCTCGCACAAAAAAACCTCATCAATGTGACAAAAACTCTGTATCAGTACAATGTAACAAGTCATTGTAATCAAGTTTATTTAAGATGGATACCAATAATATAACTACATTATATGGTACGACGAATAACAATACAAATAGGTGATCATCAAGTAGTAACTCTAGTAATCATCATCTCATTATTTAAATTAATGATAACAATGTATAATGTTCATACTAAAAAGAATGTCTAAGGTGCTCCTAACACAAAAGTAAGTCCTCTTTTGATAAATCAAATCTACTTAAATTAATTACCCCCTTTTTATAATTATGATTCCACTTTAAAATAATTTTCTTCTCTTAGAATTCAAGCAATAATTGATGTTCCTAAATCAACAAATTAATTCCTCTTTAAGATTTTAGCTATAAAAATATGTTGAGTGAATTCAATAATTACCACTATTACTATAATTCACTAAAGTCAAATCAGGAATTCGATTTGTCCTTGTTCCTCTTTATAACCTCTTGTTGACAACTCAATACTACCTAACTGTCTTAAAGGAGACCTAGAGAAAAATAGTTTATTCTTATTATAAAAATAATTACAATATAAGTTTTTATAATTCATTTTTCTTAAGATACTAGTAGAGTCGCTATGGTTGGTCGCGATATCTCACTTCAATCCTTTAGAAATAAATCAGATATTAAATAGATTGGAGGAGCTATAATGAAAACGTTCTATCCGTGCACACTACTAATGTTAGGATAAACGTTTGTTAATCAACAGATTCTACTCGAGGATACTTTTAAAACAAAACTAACGATAGTCAACAAGCTAGATAGTCAATCTATCATCCCTGGATTCACAAGATGGTATTCGCCACGACTCTAGAATCTATTTCCATAGATTGCTAAAAAATTACATAGGGTCCCCTAACTAGATCTTAGTTAGAGGTGAATTAGGAGTCTTCTTCTAGTTAAGCTAGTGGTAGCTTGAATCTAGATACCATTCTACGTGTACACCTATTCTCTCATATTATTATTTCCTTCTATTTTAAAACTCTATTTTATTAATTTCATGCACACATGTGAAATTTATCCATTCATTTATATTATTATTTATCTTCTTCCTAGAGTTTGATTTTATTTTAAATCCTTTTAATTTATTTAATATTTTAACTAGTCCCTTAATTAAAGTTAGACTTGAACTTAGTCTAGACTTAGGCTTAGACTTTTGTCAGGATTTATAATCAATAATTTATGGTTTAATTTATTTTTTTAATCCAACAAGGTCTATTCATTTCAATGTTTTCTAGGCCACCTAGATTTATTGACTCAAGTTTTAATTACACGACGTTCCCTTCAAGACACACCTTCATGCTCCAAGGGTGCCACTCGCCTTAGACTAGTTTTGGAAGTTTGTCCGACCCTTGGTGTCAACACTCCATTTGGTCGACCTTGTGAGAGACTAAGGGATTCTAAGGAATAAGGACCTTGCCTTATTGTGCACCCCTTAGAAATATTCATGAGTGACTGTCTTAGTCCACCCCCATGACATCGTGGACCTCTCAAACTAGGTAATCGTTAACCTACAATTCAGGCCACGATGGGAGTGCTAGTTGTTATAGCCCAGAAATGCCCTACTTATGCATATATGGCATTGGCCTTTCTACTTGCACAATTTTCCAAATTACTACTGAGACTCTCTCTTAAAAAACCATTTTTTGGATCATGTACGTGCCCTGCTGCACTACTTCCTGAGTACATACACGAGTTGCATGCTAGACAACCCATGTACATATGCTAGTTGCATAATAAAAAACCCGTGTTTATCCCCAAAATTTGCAAAAAATAAAAGTTTGCAAGGAATTCAATGGAATTTACGAGTTATTGGAGGTTTCCCAACCATTTCATCGGTTGTAGCCCATCCCCAAACTGAATAAATATCCTTTTTTCATATAAAAGGAGGTCTTTGGGTCTCATTCCATCATCAAGAATTAGAACAATGAAACTCTACCAAATACCCTTCCCCTCATTGCCCAAGTTTTTGCAGATCTTTCTGAGATTTGGCCTCAACATTCCCTCTCAAGCCCTTTCTCTTATGCAATCCCTTCCCTTTTCCTAAGGATATCAGTTGATTGTTAGAGGAAATTATGGAATGATGCACATGGAGCAACAGTAAGAGGATCCTCGACCAGGTTCGTAGAGCATTTCCGACACAAAGGTTTTAACATTTTAATCTTCAGTTTGAATAAAAGAATCCTTTTCCTATCCCAATATATTGCGTCTTGATATCTTTATTGATTAATGTATCTACGTTTCTATCTGAATGCTAACATGAATGATTAGAGGTTGTATCTTTGTAGAATTGTATTCCTAAGTGTACTTGCAGGTCAAATTTTGGAGGAGACCTACAACCAAGGAATCTACAAGGTCGAAGGAAGTCTACTTCAGATGTAGGACCACAGGTACATTTACTTATCTTCCTTCTTCTCTTTTTGTCTTTCTATTTAGATAGTTTGGGGTAGTTTAGAAATAGGATTGTCTTTTAAGGGAGATTAGTGCTCTGCCTATATCTTTGATCCAGTATAGTAATAGGGGGATTTTCCCACTAGGATAATTGGAGACTCTACTAGGGAGTCTCTCTAGGGTCTTAGTGGAATGTGTTTTGGCTTTAATTTGCTTGTTTCAATTTATTTTTGAGTTTTCAAGTTGACTGAGTCAATATAGGGTTACTGGTCACCTTCCTGGTGCCTACCAGTCTTCCTTTCCCAGTTAGTTTCTAAACCCCTTTTTATTTTTGAATAAGTTCAGAGGTGTACGTGGTCTGCTGTGTTTCAGCCCGCGTACATACACCTTCTGCATAGTATACAACCCACGTACATACGTAGGCTGCTAGTGCAACAACCTGCATCTACGTGTTTGGAAAGTTTGTTAAAAAAAAGAGAGTTTCTTCTCTCTTTCCTGAAAAAAGTTTTAGGCTTCTCAGGTATTTCTTGGCCTTTGCAGAGTCTTTGTTAGTGGTCTTAGGATTGGGTTGCAGATTCAGTTTCAACTTGTTTCTTGATTTTCTTTTTTCTTTAGTGGTTTAGAGTTGGCCTATAAGCTTTAGATCCTTTTTTGATTTAGGTTCTGTATAAGTCTTGGGTTGTTATCTTCTCTTTTTCCAGTATATGCTTTGAAAAACCAAAATAATCTTTTACTTCAGTTTTTCTTGTTTAAGCATCTAAAAAAAAAAAATCCTCTTGTCTCTCTATGTTTCCTAGCTTTTTAAGCTTATTTTTAGCTTGAAATTTTAAGAAAAATGAGCTTGAATCATGTATTTTGCAATTTCTTTTAGCATCTTTTGTTATTTCTTCTTTGATTGGAAGAAAATAATAAAAAAACCTACTTTTTTAGGTCTCTTTCTTTCTTTGCATTTGATTTGCATTGTTATTTGAAAAAGAAAAAGAAATTAGCATAGTGTTGTGTTTTCTTCTCATCTTGAAAGCATTTCAAAAGAAAAAATAAGAAAGAAAATCCTTTCATTTTCTCTTTTGTTTCACTTGAAAGTTGCATTGTGCATTTTTCATGGAAAGAAGAAACAATTACATCTTTTTGTTTGAAGGATTGTTCATGCTTTTTGCTTGAAGCTCTTTTTCATTTGTAGAATTAGAGTAAAGTCTTCTTTTCCAGTATTCTTATAACTTTCATTTTTGCAAGAGTATCAAACAACATCAGTTGCACTTTCGTTCCTTGAGTAAGAAAATCCCCTAAAACGAAAGTGCTAATCTAAAATATATTAGTAACACTTTTTCTAGGGTTCACCAATAGCTTAGGCTAGGGCCTTGGATTAGGTGTGGAGAGGTAAACTCTCCAAGGACAACCAAAAATTAACTTAGGTGTCGGTGCTAGGGTGTGAAAAATCCACTTTGTAATTACTCAATCTGGGAAGCTCCTTTCACACATGAGTAAAACATGAGGTGATGTAGGAGCATCGATCCAACTCAGCGAAGCGCCAACCAACCAACACATCCAGCGTGCATTCATGGAGGAGAGAGGTGCCAATCCTCTCATTTTCAAATTAAAAAAATTGAAATTAAATGTTTGTAAGGCTTTTAATGCCAAGCCATGCCTTTGTATAGGCAATAGGCATAGTTTCTTGTAGCAGGTCTTCATCAGAGTCAGACTTGGCCTTTCTCATTTATGAAAATTTATTGTAATAGATGAGGTTAGGTGAAGAGGATGAGCTTCCAGAGCCCCTCTTCTAGAAAAATATCTCTTGTATCTATTTGGGGAGTGAGTAGATAGGATTCGAGTAGGAGTTCTGAGAGAGGGAGTTCAGGATAGGGAGAGTTCTACATGAGAGGCAAAATACAGAAAGGTAGAGAGGTCTGTGGAGGTCTTAGAAGTTTTGAGGGAGAGAGAAATTGGGGGAACTGAGACTCTAAGCAGTCCATCACTTGTAAACATTTGTATAGACATACAAATTAACAGAAAAGCATTTTTTCCTGTACACTATGTGTTCATGTGTTTATGTTTTCATGAATGAATGATGTAGATGTATGTTAGATTTACATTTGCAGGGATAGATAGAATTTGTCTATCTGTTGAGTTGTGATATTAGTTTGGGTTCTTTAGGCTGTGCAAGGTGTGCACAATAGAACACTGAAAGTTCTGTATCCAGAGAAAGGAGTGCGCATCTGAACTCTGCGGAGTTAGGAAGAATGTGTCAGGAGGGCACAATAGAAGGATTCACAGACCCAAGGAGAATCCTCAGAGTTACTAAACCCTCTTGAGGTGAAGACTGTGCAGAGAAGGCATAGGGAGAAGACAGGATCACTGAGGATTCTATAGGAAGCTCTGTCAGGTGGGCATCAGGCCAGTGAAAAGAGTGCATGAGAGGAACTCTGTTTCGAGTTCTAAGGTAAGGAGTGTCTACAGAGAAGACACTCATAGAGTTACTGAATACTCTATAAACTCAACAAAGTATGCTTGAATAGAAGGTAGCCAGGAGGGCACTTATATCCATTTAAGAAGAACTCTCTATCAAGTTCGAGAGGAAAATATTTGTTGAACACTCTGTCAAGAGAAACTCTGTAGGGAGTGCCTCGAGCAAGGAGAGAACTAGGAGGTGAGAAGCATTTTCTTCGCAAGAAAATACTTCGGATCTGAGATTGAAGAAATCTTAGTAGCACGAGAAGTGTGCGTAGAGTGAACTTGTTTTGAGTTCAATGTTGAGAAGCTCAGGAGGGACAACGTTTCCAGAATGTAGGTGAGACCCAAGTATCAAGACTCGTAGGAGAAATATTGAAGGCCGAGACCTTCAAGTGTGGAAATCTTCTATGTCTGGGAGAACAGAAAAAACTCAGGAAGAGGATCACAACTATCATTAGATCAGTTGGAGAGACAAGATTTGGACCGTTAAATCCATGTCCAGGCACACAAAAGAGAGCAGAGGAGGAAGTGGATCTGAACCATCAGATCTAGTGTAGAGGACCAATATCAGTCGGATCTGGAAGAAGGTGCATGAAGTTTAACCTTGTGTACGTAGAGGATAATGGACTCATCAAAGTCCTGAAAGAATCATAACCGTCCATTTGTGGAGGACGCGTGGCAAAGATCCATAAGCCATCAGGGTTTCGATACTTAGACGTAGAAGGGTGGCAAAGAGAAAGGACTCACAATCTCCGAAATCATGAAATCATTCTAGACCATTGGATTTGGGATGACAGGTGTCAGAGATCTAAACCCATCAGAGATTTGGGCATCGGGAAAATAGGAATGAAGACTTCCCCAAAATAACGAAAGGAGAATCGCCGATAAAATCTTGGCTGTCGATTTGTGAAGGATCTAAACTGTCAGATATCGCGGAGGATACGTATCATCTAGTGGGAGAGATCAAAGGAGGGAAACGTGGCATTCCTTGATTGAGAGTAGTCAAAGGGAAAGACCGCACAGACTCACGATTCACGAAATTGCAACGAATTAGTGACCGTTGGTTTAAGAGGAACCTAGACCGTTGATTTTCCAGGAGAAGTTTCATACTTCGGGGGTTAGAAGGAGAAGAGTTTGGAGTTGTATCGCAACTTCAAGAACCCTGAAATCACGACGTGCTCAGAGGATTTGGCCCCAGGTCATAGGGTGTGGTCACGAGGACGGAGGATAAGGGAGGAGCCAAAGCCCGTTAAGCCCTTTTCAACATTTCGAGATCCGGAGGCACGAAGATTATGGTCCCTATCTGCAATCTCTTTAGATTCTGAGTCTTCTGAGGTTTCCTCACAACCTATTTAGCCAGTGGTTGAGAAAGTGGTCATGCCGATGCAATCTTTGACTGATCCCACACCTCTTTTGGGGGGCGATGCACCTTTATACCATGTTGTCTTGCGACATATTCAACCAGTGGTTGAGGAAGTGGTCATGCAAATGCAATCTTTGGTTAATCCCACTCTTCTCTTGGAGAGTGTCGAGTCTACCAAAGTGGTCATGCTGATGCAATATTTGGCTGATCCCACTCTTCTCTTGGGGAGTGATGTGTCTACCGACTATGTTTTTAACATTTCCAGTTCAGTACTTTCAGAATAAGAGGGCATTCCGCTCACTTCGAGAACACCCCCTCCAAGTCCTAGGATGGTTTCCTTTGATTGGAATGACCTTTTTGAGCCTCTCTTTCCTTCTTATACACCTTTTCAAATAAGGGTTGAAGTTAATTCATTTTTTTTTTACTGATGTATTGTGTATGAAGGAGCCTCCACAAGTATGTTATCCTCCTCGGCTTGGAAATATTTGGGTTCCCTTAAGCATGTGTCTGCTTCTCATGAGATGTTGGCTTTTGATAGACATCTTAGTGAGTATTTTGGGATTCTTCCTTAGTTTCCTATCTCATTAGGTGGGAAGACTATCCTTGTCGATGTTATAGTGGTGCAAGGCCCGTTAGATTTCAATATTCTTCTTGGGAGTGATTATGTATATGCTATGAATTTTTTGGTGTCTACGCTCTTTCGAGTGATGCATTTCCCTCACAATGGAAGCATTGTCATTATCGACCAATTGGCATTTGATAATCACCATCCTAATTCACATTTATTTCAGGCTACCACTTTATATGTTCCTAGTGTTCGTGTAGACTCTACCTCGCCACAGGTTAATTATGTGGCATCTTATCCTCGATGTTCAATTTCTCTTGAGAAGGAACTTGTTCAATCATGTTTTCCTTCTCGAGACTTGGTATCAAAAATTGATCCATTGGTTTATCCAATGGGGACATGGGAGCCCTTTCTTCCCCCTCTTGGTCCGAGTGATCTTGAGTCTCCTTTTGAGTCTGATCTCACTGTTTGTAGATCCCCAAGCCCTCATGCTTGTGATTCTTTGTTGATAGACTCTGCCAGTCCTAGCCAAAACCTTCATCATCATATGGAATATGGTTATTTTACTTCTCCCTTTGGGATGGTTGACCCTCCTTGTTCATGTGACTTCTCATATTTTGAATTTCCTTCAGATGAAGCTATCCTTGAAGCCATTCCTATGGTTTCTATACCATGGGAAGACTTACACCATGGTGTGTGTTTTATTCCCCTTTGGGAGAATTTCCAGGTTGACTATCGAAGAGACTCTTGGTCATAGCCTAACAATGGTCTCTACTGGAACCAACAGTATGCATGAGTAAGGATATGCGGTACCTTGTACATATTGTACAGTCTAGGTTTGTTGTTTTCAAGTTTTGTATTCAATAGAACCTCTTATTTTCTGAAGTTTCCATCTATATTGGATCTCTTAACTTCTGGATGAGTGTTACTAAACTTATATGTAGGATCTTGGAGACATTTTCTTTGACTTTTTTTCATCGTATCGATCCATTCTAACTGGTATTGACCTCAAAATTGGCATATAGGTTAGGTTTTTCCCTAGTTGCATTTTTGCATTATTCGTTTCCTGGTTCTTTTGGCCTTAGGATCGACCCCACTAAAGTGCAACACAAAACCTTCTATGCTGCTTTAGAAGTGTTGTAAAAAGGTCATAGAGCCTTCCTCTACATGGATTCCCTAGGTAGCTCCTTTACTACATTTTGGCGTCCATGCCATGATTTTATCTATAGGATCATGAGTCCTTGTTAGTCCCGCCATGAGTATGCATTGAAACCTCATTCTTCTATCTAATCATCATTCTTGGCCTTACCCACGGGACTCCCTAATGAGCATAGTTTGTTGTCTTTCAAGCTCACTTTAAATTTTGAAAGAAACATCCAATGAGACTATATTTGTTATTTTCAATCTCGTCTGGAATACTTGAGAAAATAAGCCCCCTTGGAGTCTTCTTTAATCCCTTTTCAGACCCTCTATAAATGAAAAGATTGCCAAGCGATCTTGTTGTCCTTCACGCTTGCCAAACTCAAATTTGAAGGCACATCTATCTGGTGGTAGATTACCCCTTTTCGGTTCGGATGACTAATTTTATGAATAAAGGTATGCTCTAGGAACTTTGGTTCACTAGAAGAGTATTCTCAGGTGTAAGTTTAACCCTTTTTCGGGCCTGAGGAACTAAATTTTCAAAAAAGGAACATTCTCCTTGGTTTTGGTTTATCTCTTTTTCAGGCCTTGGAGGTTACTTACGAAAAAGGAACCCCCCCAGAGTCCATACTTAAGCTCTTTTCAGACTCCCTAAATATGAAAATATCGTCGAGTGACCTTGTTCCTTCACACTCGTTAAATTGGTCCAGAAGAACATCTGCTTGGCATGAGTTTACCCCTTTTTTCCAGCCAGTAGATTATTTGGGAAAAAGGTACACCTCAGGAGTTTCATCTCGCTGAGAGAGTTATCCTCAGTTATATTTTATACTTTTTGGGATAAGGAGACTAAACCTAGAAAAAGGTTGTGAGTCCATAGTTAAGCTCTTTTTAGACTCCTTAAAATAAAAAATATCACTGAGTGATCTTGTCTCAATAACACTCGTTAAAAAAGGTTTTGAAGAGACATCTTTTCGGTATTAGTTTAACCTTTTTTCGAACCGATTGGACCAATTATGAGAAAGGTACTCCCTGGAGTCTTCGTTTTGCATTTTTCAGACTCTCTTAACGTGAAAAAACCACCGATCTTATCTTCTCTGGGCTCGTAAAAAATTACATGGAAGAAGTCTTGTTGTGTCATGCTTGATCACATCTCTTGTCTCATCCTTGTGTATTTTGCCTAATTACGGCTACATGTTGCTCTCAACTGAACCTTTAAATCATTCCTTATACACAAGCCTTTGCAACACTTTTCCCCTTGCGATATGTCACCTTGAGGAATTTCCCCGAGTGTCCTTATCTTGTACATGTCTCCTTGCACCGAGCATTAGTATGTTCCATGCACTTGGAACTAGTTTTCTTTCCCATGACACTCGTTCCTTGTTTGCAACATAGCATTCTTTTATTATTTTTCAATCTCATTAAAAATTGAAAAAGACAAAAAATCAAATATTCCAAAAAGAGGGGATGAGAAATATCAATTATTTTTTCGGTAGAAATATAGTCGCCCTTGGACCATTTGTTCGTCAAGCATTAGGATCTAGTATGACCTTAGGAATTTTTTCTCGCTACATAGAGCTGTGTCCTCCTCTATTTGACTACTCTTCCAAACATATGGAGAGTTTGCGGTATCTCGTGCATCACAAAATTATGTCAATATTACGCTGCTTGATTATGATCATCGTTCGTTATTTTTTCCAAGGGAAGTTTTATCCAATCTAAGTTGGCCATTCTACAGTTTTTCTTTTGAATTTCATGAGTCGACCATCTCGCAAGTCCAATCAAGTTTGAATTCAAATTCTATGAAGTTCTATACTTGATCATCGGGATCTTCTAGTGTTTTTCTGATGGCTTGTCGAAGACCTCAGGGTAGTGAGTCTTACACTCCCATTGTACTCCTACATGATTTTTGAAGATCTTTAAGTTGTTGCTTGATCTATGAAGTACTCATCTCAAGCAATATGCATCAATACTTCTTGAAGATTCATATTGTACTTGTATATCTTCAAATTATTTTGAGATGTAGATCTGCTGTGTATTGCTCGCGACTACACTTCATATAGAAATTTATATATGACATGGATCTGCAATGGACTTGATTGGAAACCATGATTAGTTCATCCCGATCATGGGTATGCCCACCTCAGAGAGATTGTTATTGTTTTGCAGATGGCACCTCCCGAATTCTGGTCCCGGGCTCACTCAACTTCGTGCTGGTGAAGATATTGTAATGTATTTCAGCCATGAATTACTCTTCTAACCTCAAACATTAGGGGGCATAAGTTATAGCCCAAAAATTCCCTACTTATGCATATATGGAATTGGCCTTTCTACTTGCAAAATTTTCCAAATTACTACTGAGACTCTCTTAAAAAACCATTTTTTGGAGCATGTACACACCCTGCTGCACTACTCCCTGAGTACATACATGATATGCATGATAGAAAAACTGTGTACATACACTAGATGCATAACAAACAACCTGTGTTTATCCCCAAAATTTGCAAAAATTAAAAAGTTGGAAGGAATTCGGTGGAATTTACGAGATATTGGAGGTTTCCCAACCATTTTACCGATTGTATCACATCCTCAAATCAAATAAATATCATTTTGTCATATAAAAGGATGTCTCAGGGTCTCATTCCATCATGAAGAATTAGAATAGTGAAACTATGCCAAATTCTCTTCCCCTCATCGCCCAAGTTTTTGCATCCCTTTATGAGATTTGGCCTCAACATTCCCTCTCAAGCCCTTTCTCTTATGCAATCCCTTCCCTTTTCCTAAGGAGATCAGTTGGTCGTGAGAGGGAAGTATGGAATGATGCACTTAGAGCAACAATAAGAGGAGCCTAAACCAGGTTCATAGAGTGTTTCCGACATAAAGTTTGTAAATTTTTAATCTTTAGTTTGAATAAAAGAATCCTTTTCCTGTCCCAATATATTGTGTCTTGATATCTTTATTGATTAATGTATCTATGTTTCTATCTGAATTCTAACATGAATGATTAGAGGTTGTATCTTTGTAGCATTGTATTCCTAAGTGTTCTTGGAGGCCAACTTTGGGAGGAGACCTGCAACCAAGGAAGTTACAAAGTTGAAGGAAGTCTACTTCAGACGTAGAACCAAAGGTACATTTACTTATCTTCCTTATTCTCTTTTATCTTTCTATTCAGATAGTTTGGGGTAGTTTAGAAATAGGATTGTCTTTTAAGGGATATCAGTGCTCTACCTATATCTTTGACCCGGTATAGTAATAGGGGAATTTTTTTGGA
>JASDQU010242937.1:36104-73117 GCA_032191745.1 Picea mariana
AAACCACAGTTGTCTAAATAAAATTGTTGAACTAGATAATTGTAATTAAAGGATTTCACAAACATTTGATTGGTTTATTGTCTTTTATAAAAGAATAGTCTTGTTGATTGAATTGGATGCATGAATAAATTACTACAAGGGTGATAGTTATTGATTATTAGTACATGCACGAGACTTGTATGTACTAGCTACACATGTATTTCTTGTACATATACACTAGTATGTATGAGTTTTCTTGGCTTACTTACTAATAATGTTGGTTAATTGTTATGAATGTGTGAACCATGTTTCTTTTTTCTTGTATCATAGAATACTTTAATTTCAGGACGAAGTTTCTTGAAGGGTGGGTGTATGTAACAACCCTGGTTAAATAGTTGCATAGGGTTTATTAAGTATAATTAATTAGGTAATTAACTGTCCTAATATGTTTTAGTTAAATAATGATTATTGCTTAATAATAATATTAATTAATTAATTAATTATTAATTAATTGTTTATATCTGTTGATTGATTAATTAATTAATTAATTGACTCATTAAAGATTTGAAGTAATAAATTAGAGGGGCTTAATAACTTTAAATTATTTATTTTAAGACTTTACGTATGCAGGGAGGGAAATGAAGCATTAAATGGAGGATAAGGTAATAAATGAAGTATAAGGTAATAAAGGCCGGGGATAAGGTAATAATGGAGAGGATAAGGTAATTAATGGAGGATAGGGAGTTGGTAAATGGGGGGAGATATGAGGGGGAAGAGTCCTACGGGAGAGGATGAAAATTTGGGAGGAGAGGACTGTATGCTGGCTGTTGGATATTTTCTAGTTTGTGGAGTTTTGTTTTGGGGTTTTTGTGAACCATTACAGAGGGCACTGAGTTGCTGGGGGTTTTGGGCATGGGGGACAGGATTCCTTACAGTATCCTGGAGCTAGGGAGTCAGATAGACTGCTCCTAGCTGGCTGGGTGGTTAGTCAGTTTGGGCAGGGTTTGGTCAAAGCAACAAGCTGGGCAAGGCAGCAGGGAGGACAACCAAATAAGTGAGAGTTTAGCATCAAGAAGAGGTATTTTATTTATGAATTTGCTGAGTTATGTGATGATTATGTAAATTATTAGCATGTTGTTCGTAAATTTAATTTATGCTGCTTATATGCTAAAATAAATTACTTATTGCTTATGCTGGATAATCTCTATGTTTAATTGTATGAAATTTTACCAGGCTTAAGTAATTTACAGTTCTTACACCTCCCAGGTAGTTGAGTGTGGACTATAGTTGTCCCATTGGACCTTGACCTGATTGACTATTCAACACCATATTTTTCTAATGCGATGGTACATAATGCGGATTAGGTCTGACATGAGAGCACCCTTGTTTGACACCTGCAAAAAACTCATGTCAATAACATGTGATAGATCGCTAATATAATGTCACAAAACCTATACATGAAATACATCGTTCATACGCCTTAAAAAATCAGGTAAGGGTAGTCGATAAGCCACGAGTCCTTTCTTTTCCATAACCTCGAAAGTTCCCACAAACCTAGGATAGAGTTTAGCACCCTTTCCAAACTTGATCGAATTGTTGTGCAGTTTTACCCTCAAGAAAAATTTGTTGCCAACTTCATAACTGCAGTCAACATGATGCGCATCAACATAAATCTTCTACTGATCCTGCGCTTCTTTAATACTGTATCTTATCGATTACACCCGTTATTCCATTTATTGGATTAATTTCGGTCCCACTAGGACCCTATCCTCAAGTTGATCCCAACTCAATGGCATCCGACAAGGTAGCCCGTAAAGAAACTCAAACGATGCCATCTTAATCGTACTTTGGTAACTGTTGTTGTAAGAAAACTATACCAATGGAATGAAGTACTCCCAATGTTTTTGTTGTTCCATTACATACATACACAACATATCCTCCAAAATATGGTTCATTCTCTCTGTTTGTCCATTTGTCTCCAGGTGATATGTTGTACTAAAGTTCAATTGCATTCCCAAGGCCTTTTGGAAACTTGTCCAAAACTGTCTTGTAAACACCGATCCTCGATCGAATATGATCCTTCTTGGTACACCATGTAACATCACAATCTCCTTGATAAATACTCTATATATATCTGGTGCCTGATACATCGTACAAACTGGAATAAAGTGTGCACTCTTCGTCAGAGTTTCAAATACCAAAAAAATTGAATCGTGTCTCATTGCCGTCAGTGGAAATCCCACAATAAAATCCATCGAAATGACCTCCCATTTTGATTCAGGAATAGAGTGTGGCTGTAACAATCCTGCCGAGTGTCTATGTTCAACTTTCACTTGCTGACATTCTATACATCTTGCCATGTAACTAACTATGTTTTATTTCATTCCTTTATAGACGAATAACAACTTAAGGTCTTCCTTCATCTTTATGACTCCTGGATGAGCCATGTACACTTCTCTATGTGCTTCACTCAAGATCAAACTTTTTAATTCGTCACTAGGAGGTACGTAAATTCTGCCGTTAAATCTCAACAACCCATCTCTATCCAATGAATAACCTTCAAACTTTGGTACGATCATGTATTTTGTCCAATATTATCCTTAACTTCTTTATACCAGTCATTGTCTATCTGTAAAGTTAGAATATTTTCTCGAAGATTTTCCTTAAGAGGTGTTACCAAAAATTTGTGTGGTCTTTGACTCAACGCATCTGCCACTTTGTTCATCGCTCCTTTAATGTAAGTAATCTCAAAGTCATATTCGCTGAGTAATTCTAACCAATGCCTATGTCGCGCGTTCAAGTCACTCCGTGTAAATATATGCTGTAATCCACAATGATCTGTCTTTAATTTAAATTTTCGTCCAATCAAATAATGTCTCCAAACGATTAAGGAATATACAATTACTAATAACTCCAAGTCGTGTGTAGTATAGTTCTCTTCATGCTTTATCAACTTCCTTGAAATGTAAGCGATCAATCGATCGTCTTGCATCAAAACTACGCCTAAACCTTCCTTGGATGCTTCAGTGCATACCAAGAATTCTTTGTCCATGTCGGGGACTTTCTGTATTGGTGTTGTCGTCAACAACTCTTTAAGATTTTGAAATGATTTTTCGCATTTCTTTGTCCAACAAACTTCTTGTTTTTCTTCTACAATTACGTGATTGGATTTACTATCTTCGAAAACCTTCTACAAATCATTGGTAATATCTTGCTAAACTCATAAAGATACGTATTTCCTATACATTTGTTGGTGCCGGCCATTCCATAATGGCCTCTACTTTCGTTGGATCCACAACAATACCTTCACTAGATATGATATGTCCCAAGTAATGAATCTTCGATTGGTAAAAAGAACATTTTAATAGATTCCCGTACAATTTTTTTTCTCTTAGACATCGTAGAACCAATCTCATGTGTTAGTCATATTCTTCTTTCATCCTAGAATAAATCAGTATGTCATCAATACATACTTGGACAAACTTGTATAGGTATTTGTGGAACACCCCATTCATCAAACTCATGAATTCTCTCGGGGCGTTCGTCAATCCGAACGGTAAAACAGTAAAATCATAGTGTCTGAATCTCGTCTTAAACACAGTCTTAGGGATATATTCCTCTTTAATCCGTAATTGGTGATACCCTGATCTTAAATCGATATTTGAAAACATCGTTGCTCCTTTCATTTGGTCAAAAAAATCGTCTATTCTTGGCAACATATATTGGTTCTTGATTGTCACTTTCTTCAATTGACAATAGTCAATACAGAGTCTCCACAATCCATCTGTGTTTCTCACAAAAATAATGGGCGCACCCCACGATGATACACTTGGACGTATAAGTCCCAACTATAACCGTTCCTTCAATTTCATTTACAACTCTTGCAATTCTAGTGTCGACATCCGATAAGCCGTTCTCGCTATCTGTTCAGTTCCAGGTTTCAAATCTATTGTAAACTCTAACCGTCTCTCAGGTAGTAAACCCATAAACTCTTCTAGAAATATGTCTGCAAATTCTTGTACTACAGGAAGGTATTCTAGTCCTTCCACCTCATCCTTTTCATTTAGAACTAAGATAGCATATAACTTGCATCCCTTCCACATACTCTTCTTCAATTGTAGGGAAGAAATAAACCTCAAAGAAACCCCTTGGTTTCTTCCTACAATCACTCTACTTTGTCCCAAATCATCTGTCAAACTTAAACATTTCGTATTATAGTTAAGTATCACATCATGCAATTCTAGCCAGTCCATGCCTATCACTATGTCATAATATCCTAAGATCGTGACGTATAGGTTGGTCTTCGTTACAAAATCCCCCAATTTAATGCTATGGTCCGTAACCTTTCCTCCAACTTTTTGTTTGGCGCCCGATGCCATTTCTATGTATCTGAACTCATCATGCTTGACTGCCTTTACCTTAATTCTCTTTAGCACTGCACTAGAAATAAATTTCTCAGTAGCACCTTGATCTATCAAGATACTAATTTTTTTTATTGATGATCGTACCTGACGTCTCGAACAGTGGACGGGTGCTCAACCTGACGGTTATTCACTGCTGCATGTATTCTGTGGGCCTTTCCCAAATCTCCAACTGTAGTGGGTATTGATGATTGGTATCCTTGTCCTTATCAATCATAAAATATCACTAGTAATGTGGCTTCCCACATGTCCAACATCTAGTATTTGGTCCAATGCTCTTGGTCCCCAAAGTAGAAGTTGTTGGCCTAACAGTCTTCGATCCTGGTTTGTTATGATGAACATGCCTAAAATGATACTGATTTTATGGAAAACACTGTTGCTGATGCTGTGGTCCTCTACAAGGATTCCTCTACTGAGGAGCTTGTCCTCATGGTGTTGAGAACATAGTTCCTCTTGGCGCATCTTGGTGCCCAAAAGTCTGATTGGATGGTGTTTGATGCTGCTGTGATATTGATGTCATCTTTCCAGTCGGTCTAGAATGATTCCTTCTCTGACCCCCACTGTTCAGTTCTTCCTCAGCTATGAGGGCCTTCTAAAATGCATCATGAAACATCTGAGGCATTAGGATCCTCACCTTCGCATGAATGTTGAAGTTAAGGCCGAACACAAACTTGTTTATCTTTAACTTCTTTGTGCTCAGATGTGGAGCATACCTAAGTAGCTCCATGGACCTGACCTCGTACTCCGACACCATACGACCACCCTATCATAAGGCATTGAACTCATTAATATGGCGCTCGATGAATTCCTCAGACAAATACCTCTCTCGAAACCGTTCCTCAAAAAACTCGCATGAAACATCTTTGATGACCATGTATAGTTGAGGAAGGAGTGCCTTCCACCAAAGTATAGCACTCCCTTTTGGTTGGAATACCACCATGTGGAATTTCATGTTAGAGGTGTAATCATGAAGTGTGACGCAGATTACCATGTTCTCCAACCATGCCTCGGCGACTAATCCATCCAGTGTACCCCAGAACTTGGGAAACTTCACCTTCTCAAGTTCTCTGTGTATGCTACTACTACCAGCTAGAGCATGCCATGAACCCTCATTGGGCACAAGCGCTCTGACCTCATCTCGATCCAAGTGGTTGATCAATGCTTTTGACATCCTTTAGAAGGATCTCATCATACCTACCGCATCTTCCACGTCAATCTGCTCCTACTCAGTAGTCTTCTCTTCTCCCTGGGGGTTAGAATCTTCTGGCATGGATTCTATCGGAGGTGTCAGACCTCTTCCTCTAGAACCACATCGTCTACTTCCCCTGTGTCCTCTAACAATGTTTACCTGCATGGAAACTTTCAAAATTAATTAGTGATACATCTTCAATCATTTATTTAACACAGTGGACGGTGTAACGGTCCAATGTCGTAGGGTGGAACCCGCTCTGATACCATATGTAATGTCCCTTCTCGTTACGTTATCAAATGCAAGTGAGTACTGTAGTGGTAATTTTTTTTTCCTTTAAATATCATTAGAATAAGTGGCATGTGACAGTATCATACATCAATAATTCACATTCTGTTCTCATCTACATCACATTACAACAATAATCAAATACAACAACACTGTTAATAACAATCAATCACGTCACATAGATAACCAAGTGTCTATCCACCATCCTACCCTGCAAGGTTAGGGCCTCCAAGACACATAATCAACGCTCAAGTCCAGGATTCATTTGATTGATTTTGACCATTTAAGGTCTCAGGATTGACAACTGTTCTGAGGAACATGGAGGTATCTACTCCCATAACCAAACTCATTCTAGACTCAAGTTTATAATAACGATAAGGTACTCAATCATGACAAAATCATATTCAATCAATAACTCAATATACCAGTACCAAAATCATCATTAATTTTACCTCATAAGAAATACTCAGTCATCTAGTTTCATTTCATTAAAAATCATTGCCAATATCAACTTGTCAGTGTAATAATCCAATTGGTAAACTCAACGAGTAAATATATTAACCAATTTAATTCTTGCACAAAAATACCTCATTAATGTGACAAACACTATGTATCAGTACAATGTAAGCAATCACCATAATCAAGTTTATTTAAGATGGATACCAATAATATAACTAAATTATATGGTACGACGAATAACAATACAAATAGGTGATCATCAAGTAGTAACTCTAGTAATCATCATCTCATTATTTAAATTAATTATAACAATATATAATGATCATACTAAAAAGAATGTCTAAGGTGATCCTAACACAAAAGTAAGTCCTCTTTTGATAAATCAAATCTACTTAAATAAATTACCCTTTTTTATAATTATGATTCCACTTTAAAAGAATTTTCTTCTCTTAGAATTCAAGCAATAATTGATGTTCCTAAATCAACAAATTAATTCTATCTAAGATTTTAGATGTGAAAATATGTTGAGTGAATTAAATAATTACCACTATTACTATAATTCACTAAAGTCAAATCAAGAATTTGATTTGTCCTTGTTCCTCTTCATAACCTCTTGTTGATGACTCGATAGTACCTAAGTCTCTTAAAGGAGGCCTAGAGAGAAATCATTTATTCTTATTATAAAAATAATTACAATATAAGTTTTTAGAATTCAAGTTCCTTAAGGTACTAGTAGAGTCACTATGGTTGGTTTTCTATATCTCACTTCAATCAACGAAATATCAGTTTAACTGACAATGAATTGAATTCGAAAGCGATTTAAATGTCAACGCATCAACAACTAAATGACAATGAACCAACAATTTAAAGCCAACGATTCAATTCGATTGCAAATTACATGACAACGAAATCAACAATTAATTCACAGATTGCAGACGATTTATACAATGATTTTAATGAAAATGCATTCTCCAAATTGTGTGAATAAAATGTGCAAAAGAAAACGATTATATAATTATGGATTGTAAAACTTTACAGTAACCTACAAATTCTAAATTCAGATTGCAACCAATCTTTAAAGACCACGTCCATTTAAAATTGCGGACATGCTCAAAGGTTTGCAAGACCTGGCATAACCCATTTATTCAATAATAAGCTATCTTGACATCGACTGACCACTTCTAAAATTTGAATTTCCAATACTTTAAAAATGACGACATTCACGTTCTGGGTTCACAATATTTCGATAGTGAGAATATAATTTCTATACCGGGATTGAAATATTAAAAAAACAATCAACAATCTGAACTCAAGGTTGTGATTTCAATTGGGAAGCGAACAATGAAATTCGAATTTATAGGCCAATAATATAACAAACAACGATCAATTAAAATTCTAATTCTGGATTGAATTATAAATGACATCAACAATGATCCCAATTTCTAACGGACTCAATAAAAATCTAACTCCAAAATTTACACATAACTCGCAACGATCAAGAAAAAATTTGATTCATATTTTCAATGCACATCATCGACGAAATCAAATTCTAATATACACATTTACACTTGTTATAATATATATATATATATATATATATATATTTTTTTAAAGAAATAAAAACACTGGAACCAATGAAGATGGAAAAGAAGATGTTCTTCAACAACTTGTGCTCCTTTCTTACTCATGCTTGATAATCACAGAGACTTCACCGGTACCTCCCATCCAATGTTAGGGATACTCTTCGTCCCTCTTATCCCCCAAGCTGCAAAGGGGCCACACACAAGAAACCCACAAACAATAGCTCCAAGTCTTTCCTTGGAAGGAAGAGCTTCCACTCTTTTCACAAGCTTGATATCCCAACTCTCACAAGTAAAACACAGTCCACAAAATTTTTGGCAGCATAACATTACCAAGAATAAGAGATCCCTTCTCCCTTCTTCCTCATTTTGTTTATAGAAAAATACTTAATGACACATGTCCTCATGCACAATTAATTATCTTTTTAATTAATTTAATTAGTATTGTTCACCGACACACTTGTCACCCTCTCTTCAATTTGCACAAGTAATTATCATTTTTATTTTATTTAAAAATTTAATTTCCCTCACATTCCCCAGTGTGTTCATATTTCGGCTTTTAGTTGTCTCTTTGTTCCCTAAATTCTCATTTAGTGAGTGTTCCCTAACTAGATCTTAGTTAAATTTGGATTATGAGTCTTCTTCTAGTTAAGCTGGTGGTAGCTTGACTCTAGATACCATTCTATGTGTGCACCTATTCTCTCATATTATTATTTCCTTCTATTTTAAAAATCCATTTTATTAATTTCATACACACATGTTAAATTTATCCATTCATTTAATTTTTTATTTATCTTCTTCCTAGAGTTTGGTTTTATTTTAAATCCTTTTAATTTACTTAATATTTTAACTAGTCCCTTAATTAAACTTAGACTTGAACTTAGTCTAGACTTAGGCTTAGAATTTTGTTAGGATTTATAATAAAACATTAACGGTTTAACTTATTTTTTTAATCCAACAAGGTCTATTCATTTCAATGTTTTCTAGGCCACCTAGATTTATTGACTCAATTTTTAATTATACAACATGCCCTTCAAGACACACCTCCGTGCTCCAAGGGTGCGACTCGACTTAGAAGACTAAGGGCTTTTAAGTAATAAATACCATGCCTTATTGCTTGCCCCTTAGAAATATTCATGAGCGACTGTCTCAGTCCACCCCCACGACATTGTAGACCTCTCAAACTAGGTAATCATTAACCTACAGTTTAGGCCATGGTAGGAGTGATAGTAGGATGTGACATGGACATTGCCACACCTCTCCCTCAATTTCTAGTTTCTTTGCATGACCTATTTACTCCTTATGTGAGTCTGATTAGAAAGCATCGTCAAGCCTGCATCCACTGACAAAAATAGTGTCAATAATTCATATAGATAAATCATACTATAATCAATCATATTTCGCATGTGCATAAAATGAAATAATAAAAAATATACAATCCATTCCCTGACTCAATCCGAAGTCTAAGGAAGTCCATTGATTCCATCAACATCCATAATCTGTCATGTGTCTTGCACACTCAGGAAAACTAGTCAATAGCACCTGCCAATACATATACATCAAAATAGTTATAAGTCACAATACATCATCATCATCATATATAACTCATAATCGAAACAAAATCATAATATACCATAACTGGATCAGTTGCACTCAAGTGCCCTCAAATAATATGTCAATAAAAGTGTGCTCAATAGAGAGGGATGTTACATTGTGCCCAACTCTGAGATTCAAGCATAAAGCTATGAGAAGTGGTGTAGAAGAATAGAAAGAATGGAGAAGATGGAAATTTATTTCTTTTGATCAGAAGCTTGACTGTGTATCCATGTTTGTACCTTCTTCTTCCTCTCATCTTTTGCCCTTCCTCTCTGACAATACTGATTATTGGAACCTTTGATGAAACCCTTCTTCTCTTTTAAAGAAGATAATTTCTAACTACTTGAGTAATTAGGGTTTTCTTCCTCTCTTGAAATTCTCATACAAGTTTATTCTTGGAACATTCCTTTTAATTAATTCCTCATTAATAAACTCACATCGATAATATAAGTATATTGAAAATGTCCCCCTCTTATTTTTTAATAAAAGTTTTAATTAATTTTTTTTTTAATTTAAATAATTTCCCTTTAAACGAGGATCACTGTGTTTTAATTTTATGGGAATGATAATAAATTTTTTATCCATGTAAACAATTTCTTGTATTACATTTATCATCTTATATTTCCAACGATATAAAAGTTTCCAAAATCCATCCCTCGGATTTCAAGATATGAGCTTGTGAAGTTGAGTTGTCCCACAAGCCCATTAAAAATGAAGCTAACTGATATCTTAATTTATGAAAAATATTTATCATATTTCAGAACTTGAACCCTCTACCACCATTTTCTACGTCTAAATACATTTCCAATGGTATAAATTTTACGTGATTCCGTCACTCGGAGTTCAAGTTATGGCCTCTGCAAGATTGTGACTCGGCCACCGTCGATCTGTTGTCTTAGGGAAATCTCAGCCTTTGATTTCAAATTCATTTCTTTGACATTTAAACTTTTTATTCATAAATATTATACCACATTCATTGGGATATTAGAAATATTCATGGTATACAATACTAAGTGTTTCATACACTTAGCAAGAAACAAAGAAGAGAAGAAATTATGGAGCTTGGGAAATTCAGTCCTTGGAAAGTTGTTGAATAAAATAATAATTTCTTACAACCTCGTCATCGTCCACCTCATGCCCAGTCAACATCGAGTCATCACAGGGTCATTTTCAAGTCATATCCCATGTGTTATAAACTCATTAGATGCCAAATATAACCAATAATATGCCACCATAGGTCACAAATTGTATGTTTCCACGTGTCTCCAATGTTGAGTTGCCATGTGTCATGACCTCATTCATTTCCATGTGTCATATTCTCATTCGCTGGTTTTCATGCCTTGGAATATCTTTGAGAATTTGGCTAAGTATGGGAGATGGGACGAGAGGGGAGGAGGGAAAATTGTGAGTATTGGAAGTCGAGGGGGTAGTTTGTAGGCTACGGGGACAGGTTGGTGGGTTGGGGAGTAAGGTGAGTAAGGAAGTGAGGGATGACTAGTGTCCATTTGCCCGTGAGCTATATTAATTTAAAAAAAAATAAGTAGGTAGAGGGTAAGGAGATGAGAGGGGGAAGGGGTAATTTGGAAGTGGAGGAAGGATAATAGTGATGTAGGGTGATGTAATGGGGAAGGAAAAGTGTAGGAAGTAGAGTTAGGAGGATAGAGGATTTGCAGGATGGTAAGGTGAGGGAAATGAAGAGACGATTCCTCCAACCTGTGAACCTAATGAGGATATGAGTAGTTAGGGGGAAAGGGGAGAAATGTAGACAACGAAAGTGAGGGAGGAGAAATGTATATAGTGGGAGCGGGGTTGAGGAAGGTGAGGGGGAAGGGTGAAGGAGTGTCATGGGTGTCTTCCCCCCTACCATAGATTGAAATATGGCTTGAAATAAGGCTAAGTATGGGAGGATAAGGGATAAGGGAGTGGAGAGGGTGGAGAGATAAGGAGAAAAATGGTTAAGTGTTGAGATGGATAGAGGTGAAAGGTGAGAGAAATACGTGATGATAATACTTAGCCAAAATTCAAAAAAGGATAGAAGAATATAATACTTAGAAAGATTCTTCAAATTTGGATCTCTGGACCAAAATGTGAATAACTTAGGTATACAGAAACAAATTTATGATCCGAAAAATGAGTGGCGAAGCTGAGACTAAGCGCTGCATAATGAAATTATAAAAGTTCAAAAATTTCTTATTTTATATCAAGGATTTTATGAATCCAAGGAGCGGGAAAACATAGATGACCAAATTTTGGTCAACAATAGGCCAATTCCCAAGTCAAGGATTGTTTCCAAAGAAGGCCCTCTCTAGACCATGTAGTGATTATGAGGTGGATTGGGAGAATTACTCTTGGGCATGTAGTTCTTGGCATATCAATGGCTCATATTGTCTCATTTATGGGTGCCTTTGTGGAGGGTGTGTTTCATCCTTTCGTTTGCAATGCAACATTTTCCCAAGCCCTTTATTTGCCTTTCCTATTTTTATGATCCGAACATTGAGTGCTACATGAACTGGACAGAAAAAGAGAACCAAAATGCCATTTGAAGTTAGAATACATTGAGTTCTATGTGCACTGGAAGTTAAATAACACTACCATGCATTCCCCCATCAAGTGAGACACTTTTTTATTTATTTTCTTTTAAAAGGTCCTTTATTTTTTTCAAAGAGAAGTGTTTCATGGCTCTTAGGACCTTAGGGAGAGAATCTAGAAGGATCAATTATGATTTTTAAATTTTACAGTGCTAGTTGCAACACCTCTAGGTATTTAGCTCATTCTTCCCATGAAATGAGGTACAAACCCTTCTTGGAGTCAATAAATCCAAAAACACAAAAGATGAGGGAATCAAGGGGAAGAAGTGTGGAAAGTGTTAAGAATAAGTGGCAATGGTGTTGACACCCAAAAGCGCAACATTGAATCCCTGCATGCAAATTGGTTGCAATGCATTTTACTTATATATATTTAATAATATACTAAATAGGTGGGACCTCGTCACATGAATAATGATGAAGGATGCCTCTTCTTTTATGCACTCACGTCTAATTTGCAAAAATGACTCTATAGTTTTAAAAATTCAAAACCACTTTCCAAGCGAAATGGGCGAATGATAGGTTTATTGGTGATTTAATTTAAAGAAGAAATGGAAAAGGTGTTGTTTTAATAAGCATCTTGGTTTATTCTGCTTCACATATATTTTGACGTGTTGATTTAGACTCCAAGCATGGCCTATATACAATTATGGCATATTGCACTTATGATTTCTTATTATTATCATGCACCATAGTTAAAAGTTTTAAAAGGTGGCAAACCTTCCCTAGCAAATAATGTGGGACATTGCATATTTTGTGGTAAGTATTAAGCATGCACATAAAAATTAGGGGTTTATGGAAGGTGGAAAATTCAACTTTGTATTGAGTTGTTATTTGGTGACCTACCTAGTAGACTATGCGTTGTCTTTGCTTGTACTTGGTTGTAGTTGATGAAGTTAATGGAAGAAACGACATGCAATTATTGCATGTCTTTATAACCTTACCTAGAGGTCGTCACCCTCACTTGATTGCATTCGTGTTGGTTTCTTTGGCTAGTGCTGATCCCGTTTTTCTTGGCCTTGGAGGGGATAGTCATGTTATTTTGTTTCCTAGCATTTTTCACACAGGTATGATGCCTCTTGCCTCTCCATTCATGAAACAGAGCTGTGCTCAGAATAAAATATTAATGTTGCCTCTTAGATTTTCTTACGGGTTGTGTGTGCTTTCTGAATTTTAAATGAGTGTTGTGCGTGTCGACTATGCAATTGCATTTGAGTGGGGTTTCTCCCTGTTGGCATTTAAAAGTGTTTCAAGATGATGAATGGTCAAAATTTCCTTTTTCTTTCATGGGAATTGCGTCCACAATGTGTGCTTCTCTGTTACTATGCATGTTAGCAAATGATTACAGAAAATATTTTTTAGGGTTTCAACTCATCTCTGGACATAAAAAATTGCAAGGTTTTTTTTTTTGTGAACAAAAGAATGGTCGTTTGCTCAATACAATTACTCAGTCTTGGAATATTTGTTCTCCTTCAAACTACTCGTCAACTGTTGTAGATGTCTGGTTGTATTACAGCTGCCATGAGAGGCATGTGGAGAGGTCTGTGATAAGATATAGTTGAAATGTTTTTTGTTTATAAACCCTTTGAGGGGTTTTCCTTTACATTTTCCCAGACCTCAAGTCTTTTATTGATGTTTGAAAATTTTCTAACTCTAATCTTTATGTGAGTTATGGTGATTAACCCGACGATGGAGAAGACGGTTATATACATGGAGTCTTGCATCTCATTTGTTATATATCCATGGGGATTTTCTATTTTAAAGTTATATGATGATAAAACGATAACACCAATTCCAGATGAGTTTTGAACCCAGTCTATTTTCACAACAAATTTTGAAGTTTGTGATATCAACATTGTATGTTGAAGGTGTTGGTTTATGTTGTGTTATAAGTCTCCCATTGCGTGCTTGATATAGTCTGGTTTTAATTATTGGAATTCCTTTGTTAGCATTCTATTATAAAAAAAACTCTATGAATAAAGGAAATGAAAATTGTACAGTTGACAGTCTTGGAGCTTCCCTAGGGTTTTCAACAGTTATGTTTTGGATTTTAAATATTGAACAGAGAAAAGATTGGCAAATGGTGGTGATGATGGCATTTTTTTGGATATTATTGCATATAATAGAACAATAATCGTTATTTTCCCTTTCATTATACCATTTTTCACACACTATATGCCCCTCACTTTCCAAAATACATTTTAAACACTCCCTTTTCTATTATTACGAATTTAAAATTATTTTGGGAAAGAAAAAAAAAGATTAATATTAAACAGATAAAAGCGAGCTAATGACTGGTGTTTGAAAATGAATATGGATATAGTATCTATTACTTCTGCATTTGCTTGAACAATACTCATTGGTCGTTTCCCTATCCATGCTACCATTTTTCTCACATTATAAACCCCTCATATTCCCAATAACCCTACCACTCCTTGTTCAAATGGAAAATTGATTCTTGAGTGTTAAGATATTGATGGAGGGATTTCATGTTCTTCTATGGTGAATAATAGAGACAAACTTTTGATTTTATTTAGGTAGATGTTGATGCATGGATTGTTAAGATGTTTTCATAACATGTTTGGATTATTGTCTCACTATGAGTTTCTTCAACATAGGGAGTAATGGAAGAGGTGGAAATAGAGGCAGAGGAAATTGGCAAAGAGGCAATAGAAGGCAACAATTTTCAATACATTTTGATGTTGATCCACAATAATTAAATCATCTCTTTCAAGTTGGGTTCTTCAACCTAGTTGGCCATGGGATCCTCCATCCCCTACCTGAGAGACCTCCCTTCCAGCCACATCAAAAATTTTCTGGTATTCGTGTTCCCCCTCATGCGTCTATGAAGCCAGAACTGTCTGCCAATGATGGTTGGAAAGAGATTGTCTAGAAGCATACTTCTCATCACCATGGTTTTCCTACTGTGTCTCTTCCATTACCCCCTCCTCTGCCACCAAAAAATCCAATTTCCCAAATTGATCATGTTGTCTCACCCATGTAGTCTTCTCATGCCAGTAAGAGGATAAAAATAGATGTTCCTAAGCTTGATCAAGATAAAGTGAAAGGAGTGGCTACTCCTTCCAAGTCATCCAAATAATCCTCTGAATATGTGTCCTCTCGTCTTCATCTCAAGAATGATTGTTCTCATGTTATCAATGCAATCCAACCTAAAGGCTCCAATCAGCCCAAGGTTGCCACCGAAAGATCAAAAGAGGATAGCAGTGAAAGGAGGCCAAATGCCTCTCATAGTAAATATAGTTTTTAATGATGATTTGTGTTATTTTTTATGAGGACAATATTTTTACTTTGATAATGTTTTGGACAACATTCATATATTTAAGAAGCTTTGGACAACATGGATATAGTGCTACTTTTGGATATGGCCATGTTATATGTTGCTGATATTTAAATATTTGATCATAAATGTGAGAATGGGAGCTACAAGGAGGATATTTGAATCAAATGATTGGAGTTTTACTTTTCATGTTTAATGATTATTAAAAGAAATGGAAATGGGAGTCACAAGGGGTCCCACCTATTTAGTTATTATTTAATTAGACCCTTATTTATATATACTATTATTATTATTCTCAACTAATTAGTTGAGCTAATTTGGCTTAACTAAATAAAGGTAGTTGAATTACCATAACTTATTGAGAAGGAATAAAATATCAATAAAATGAAGAGACAAAGGGGAGAGAATAGAAGGGGAAATAGAACCATAAGGTTTTCTCTATACTAGTGAGATACTTTCATTTTCATTGATTTTGAGTTTTCTAGAAGGCTTAACCCTCTTGATGATAGCATGGTCTTATTGAAGGCAACATGATTCAAAAACTATATCACATATTTCAACAACTTGTTTTAAAGGTGTATGATTTATCTTTGGCAGTTTGTGTGTTCTTGTTTGTTTATGAATTAAATTTCATAACCGATAAATAATATCTTCCAGAGTTAAGTGACATCATTTTGTGGCAAGCTGAACCAAATATTTAGCTTCAATTTTCTTTTGTTGTTAGAGTCTTTTTGTATGGTTCCCATCAAAGGCTTCTAAATCTAACTTTGGTGCCTACCCTCGCAGGGGTTTGTAAAGAGAATTCAGTCTTGTATCTCAGAATGAAATCAATAAAAAATAAGATTATTGTTTCAGTCTCACATATGTATTTTAATTATTTGGTTCACTCTTTTTCTTTTATCTCCATGTACACACTCATTTAATTAATTTTATCTCTTTTTCACAATTACATACAATATATAAAAAACCAACCTTGGTCCCTTGTACATAATACTTGTTGATAAAGTGATTTTTTTTTTTTAAGGATATAAACCTAGGTTGACATTCCCAACTATCTTGCCTTAGACCGATAAGATCTGAAAATGCTTGAGTAAGGTTTTCCATACCTTTTCCTCAACATTTATTTGGCGACCATATTGGGGAGATCTTCCATATCTCTCTAGTTGATTGTATTCACAATTATCTTACATTTTTATGTTTAGTCTAAATAATCCTTGATTGATTTTCCCATGATGGTACCTATTACAAGACAACCCAATATTGGAAACGATCTTGATGACCAAACTAACATTGCTTTGACCGTATTCAACATTATTTTAGAAACGACTAGTACTCATGTTGAACTTGAACGCTCTTGGGAAGTAATTGAAAGGGATAGAAGTATCCATGAACATTGGGAATCCAGGAAAAGGAATCCCAACAATCAACAATAACCTCCCTTTTCCTACTTCTTTGGTCTTTCATTTGATGTCCTCTAATCCTCGCATCTCTCGAAGGAGAAGAGGGTTGTCCCTTTAATCTACCCCTATTTTTGAAATAGGAAGGATGAAAGTAGCCTTATCGACACAAGAAGGTACTCTTAGGTGAGATTTATATGATTCCGACAATTCACCTTTATCACCCATACCTATCACTTTCAACATGACATCTTTGGATAGTGGTAGTGGCACCAGAGGTGCTTCCTCCTTGCAACCTTCTGCTTCATTAGTAATTGGTAGTATATATAGGGTAGTAATTCAATATGATTATTACAAGATCAAAGAATATAGATATAAATATGATAGTTGTTTTAGTTGTTACAATTTGGACAATGGAGACTATATATTCAAGTATTTGAAGATGTTTGATAAAAAAATGCATTGTAACTAATACATGCCATGACACTTCTTAGTCCTCATCATATAATATAACAGGTACAAATTGCTACTTAATATATCTAGAGTATGGAAATGTAACATATGTAACAAATTACTTCACATGGCATTCCATTGCAATATGTGTCAATACTTGAGAATGGATTCTTCAATATGGTTGTTATATCTTCTTGGTTGTTGATGACCATTTCCAAGAAGTGATATACCCATAGTGATTATTTACTCTTGTAGGTTTCTTACATTTGGAACATCTGTCTGACAGATGATTATGCTTTCCACAATGATCACATGGATAAAGATCAAAACAATGATCCTCCATGTGGCCAAATTGATGACAATGTTAGCATTTAGGAATCTTATCTTGAACTAGAGAATATGAAGATGAATTTTCTTAAGGGAATCCAACACTTTGGAATTGTATTAGTTTGGAATAATCTGTAATGTGAGAGACCACTTTCATTTGGTATCCAAGACCTGTTCTGCGCTTGTTGTTGATGATTTCTTCCCAATGTCTGATGATGGGCTTGAAAAGTGCAAGCATAACTTATTTATGACAAACTTCATCTTCATTTTAATCTACTTATTAAGTGGCATCAATTATTTGATGATGTGCTAGCTACTGATAGGAATCATTCTCAAATTCAAAAAGAGAATTGTTCTGAACAAGGACTAGTTCAAAATGTTGATTCTTTTGTTGTATTTCATCTTGTTAGAGTTATGATTCAAGCTAGAGAAATTCAATTTTGTCTTGCGAATATTTAAACATTTTAGAACATTAGTGAGAGTTGTTTTGTCAATTGTGACCATATTTTTAGAGAGTATTAGAGTATTTAGTAACTCATCAATTCAAGCCATTTAAAGAATGATGTAGACCTCGAAGGGTTTATTACAACTCCACCCTTTAACAATCAGACTCAACAATTCAAACTCATCTAAAATGCACCCATTTACAACATAAATCAACTTTAAAAAGTACAACTAAACTTACAAAAAGACTATTTGCAAGTTACAATTATTCTTGATTTTGGAGTTGAATTGATCTTCAATATTCTCATCGATGCTTTGAGTCTTCCGACCTCTATGATCTTGAAAATCAACCTTTTATTGGTGTCTGGTTACTGCAAATCCCAAGATATATAAAGGACGATAAAGGATTTGCAGCAACTCAAAAATCATATTCTAATGAATACAACAAAGAATACCTTAATTATTTATGTATGGACTATTGGGCACCCAGAAAAAGTGAAACTATAGTGTAGAGAAGACTAGAATTTTAATGGAATGGCAGAGACAACCTTAATTATGCAGTGTGCTCAGGTTAGATGTGCTACAACTATGCGGAAGAATGTGAGATATTTTCTCTCTACTTGGTATGTATTCAAATTCCTACCTTTTGAACTCTTACTATGAATAGTGTGCAAAGAGGACACACTGAAACAATTTGACCTAGGCATGAATTCTTGTGACACAAATTCCACAAAATTGTGTCCCTCTTTGGTTTGTTACCGTTACACATTATTTTGGTCACTCTGATGATGACTTTACTAGCATGTGATTAGGCTCTCAAAATCATCTTTTGCCTGAGAAAAGTGACTACTTTCCTCCTCTGCAAGACTACTTTTTAGAAGGACGCTACTACTACAACTAACTAATTTGACCAAGTTATTGACCTCTATTGGAGATAAATTTAGAATAATATTACATTGATCATAGTGGAAAAATGCTTATTTAACTCTTTCTACATCAAGCGAGAACCTCTCTTCTATTTGGTTGGAGTATGCTAAGTCATAATGCTTTGGATGAAAAGTATTGACATCAAAGCAAGTAGAAAGAATTATTGTACACTTCACCTATTCCTAGAGAGAAAATAGAAAGCATAGTTAAATCCCACCGTGGTCATTTATTGAGGCCTCCTCTTCATTTCATCCTCATGAACTAGACAAGAATATGTCCCATATTGATGCCTACATTTCTATAGTGGGATCATAGGTCAAAATTGATGGAAATACAATTCATTTTATAATAGTCAGTATTATAGAGGGAATAGTTATATATTTCATTTGATAATGACATGCTCTCAATTTGGTGCATCCCCTCTCAATTCAATTGAATATTCATCCCACCAATAGATATAGAGAATAGGTTGGGATTCATTTTGATCAACCAGTACATTAGAGACCTTGCCACAACTACAAATATTATGCCAAATATTTTGGTTTCCTAGACTACATGTTAGATAAAATATATATAGACAAAAATTATCGTACCTTACATTACATTGTATAAATGCAATTCCATGCCAATGCAATGCTACTGTTACTGAATATCAAAATGTGGGAAAAAATCATGGACACAAAATTATTGAGGCATTATCAACATTTTGATTCAGTTTCTTTCACCTGAAACCGATCTCCTACTTTGGTGCTTCAATCAATCCACCACCACTTGGAAAACCAACAATGGGCTTTATAAACCCTCAATCAATGATAACCACCCATTAAGCACCACCCGCACCACTAGTTGTTGTTTTTCTTTACTGTGTTTAACATGAAGAAACATTATGTATGATGGAGTATTTGAGTAACCCTTCTTGATTGTGAGTTATAGCATAGTGACCACACTTGGTAGTGGGTTATCATATTAACTAAACCTTGGGAGAATGAGCCATATGTCAGTGAAGTTTCTGAGTCATTTTACACAGACCAGGGTGTGTATGATTATAGTAGTGGAGATCGATGCAAGAAAATGAAGGAGGAGCCAAGAGAGGTAAATAGGGGATGGATAGGCAATTCACAGAAAGAGGAAACCCAAAACTTGAAAATTATAGAGGATGGAAGACTAACACAAATGGGTACAAAGAATCAAGTAGAGAGACATTTTTTCATGTGGGAATGAAAATACCCAAGGGAATAAATGAGAGGCATTTTTAGATGAGACAAAGAATCATGGAGTTAAACCGTGACACTATGTAAAACTACCATAGCTTAATTTAAGCACTAAGAACTATGGGCTCTTTGATACCACTATTAGAATGCAGTCGAACACAGATCAACATGATATTCATTTTATTAATATGAAACAAATATAAATACAAGATCTATGACATTTGGATTCATATTCCAAGAGGTCTCTTGGAATCATGATGACAGTTCCTATTCACTTGTGACTTTTCATATTCCTTCTCAAGTGAGTAATACAAAATACCATAACCCTAACAAATTATGCTTCCAACAAAAAACGTAAGAAAAAGAAGGAATGCCAAAGAAAGCTACAAACAAATCTTAGTCTGGGACATAAAATTGGTTTAGTCCAATCATAGAAGTACAAAAACATGTAAGTATATTTACTTCACTCAACTTAGTTTCTTATCACAAGAGGTACTGATCAAGAAGAGTATTGGTTTTCCTAATTTCTATTCCAAACAAAAACAACTTCATAAAATTTCGAAGGAAAATAAAGATCATGCAATTAACAAAACAATTAACCAACTAGCATTAACAATGAAAGAGGAATAGCTTATAGGAGAAGAAATCCAGTGGGAAACCAAGACTACTCATTGGGAGGGATCAATTGTGCATGACTAGAAGGGCCTTACCAAAGGAGGAATTTAAAATAAGACACCATAGGGATTGACCATGATGGAAAACCTATTGTGTAGGGTTGAGAGGCAAGATTTATTGGAGAATGTACAGGTGCAAAAAATGATGACCATGCATTGGAACTAATGTACCAATTGGTTGTGGATGGTGTAATTTACAAGTGGCACCATTCCATTCCAATCGTACGCACAATAATTTTTATTCTACATGTCATAAATAATATCATGGGAAATATTACATTAACAAATTATCCTTTTGGAGATGTGATAATATTATGTGATCAAACTTAAACATAGCTCATGCCATAAATGATCAGGGTTGAAGGAAGTTGTGGATGCAATAAATTCGGTCTTAACCAAGAGAGTATTGCCTAGAAACAATATTAATGGATTATTTAGGGCCATATTTCTCATGCCATTGATTAGAGAAATCAGATTGCATTGCTAATCAAAACTACGTGGAGTATATAACTTATGTTATAGGGAAACAAACAACTGCGATATTAAAAAGATAAATTTTATCATTACAATGTAAATAATACTCACTAATTGATGCACACAAAAATGATCCACTATAAACCAAGTGAAGTGGTTGTCTAAGACATTTATACTTGCCCATCCTACACTTATTTCTTTGTCTCTTAGACAATGGAACTTACATGTAGCACCAAATTTCCAAGTTCATGTTTGGATTATATAAAAGTACAATAGGACACAAAAATATAGGATATGAAGAACAAAATATTAAAGAAATCTAGAGAATTTATCTCTCTTTTGGAATTCTCACATTGCAAGTAAGATATAAGGATACACTTAATCAAAATGTTTCGTTAAACATTGTATATAATTGTAGAGACCATAGTTTGATAGAAACAATCAAAATCTGATGGAAAACATAGGGTCTTTCAAGTTGTTCAAACAATTATTTTGACTTTAAAAATCCCCATACAAACATAAATATCTTTGATAAGAATTGTATAATGTAAAAAAAAAAAATGTTTCCATTTTTTATCAAGACAATAGATCAACACTTGTAATTCATGTTGACTTATTCTTAGAGGACACTTATCTTTGTTTTTTGAAAATGATGTAGCCTGGCATTTCACATTAAGAAAACAAAAAATTTCAGATCTTTATCCTAGATAGTATTATAAATATTAACGAGCTACATTGTTTCTGAAATCCCTAAACTATTAGAGCCAAAGTTCCCCAAGATACTCCATTGAGGACTAGAAAGGAAATAACATGGGATTGCAGATAATAACCTGTTGATGGGCCTGAATTTCCCAACAAAAATAAGGGGTATTCCCCGATACAAAGTCCTAATTAGACTATGCACCATTTGGTTTAGGAGACCCATTCAGATTCTGGCCTAGATTCCATTACTGGTTATGAGGGTGAAGATGGATGATTATGCAATGTAAATATGTAGATGAAGACTATGTATGAAAATAAATCTAATTTACTTCTAATCTATCCTATTCTATCATAGCTAGGAGAAATCTATAGTAACCAAATGAGTTGTAATGAAACTAAACTCTACTATAAACCCCACTCATATAGCTATAATAAAGGTGAAAAGTTAGAAACACATTGATATAAATATATTTTTTCATACATAACAACTCATGTGCTTAGGAATTATAAATTATAAGAAGGAATCACAAAACTACAGAAGTGACATAGATTTCATTATGTTAGTCTATAAGAAAACACATCCTTACAATTCATGTGAACATCATACATTCTTCTTGAAATAATTCACAACAAAACAACAACACATGCAAGTTCTTCTCTCTTTCCAACAATAGCCTCGAGGGCTTCTCAATATTCATTAACTCAACATTTTCTCCAAAAAGAGTTCTAGAGTGTATACAGAGCTTAAACATCCCTTTCTAAGTGAGTCTCTTCCCATATTTATATAATTATTCCTAACTTCTGAATGTGACTTCTTGTATTCCCCCCAAATAAATTATTACAAAAGGTGGCCTTTCAGATTCCCTTCCTAGGATAATTACATATGTAGGGAGAAAAGACAAAACTAAGGGTGGTTGTAAAAAGACAAAATAGAATGTGGTTAATTTTTTTTTCTAATTGCTATTTTGTCTCTTTCATAGACTCTTGTCTCGAATGTATGCTATCCATATTTCTAGTTGATCATACAGTGATGAGATCTGGCGGTATGCTAATTCCTCAAGGGAAGTTGCATGCATGGTTGTGTTGTCTTTGAGGGTCTATATTTCCTTTGATAACATAGACATGAATGCTTGAATCATAGTATGGAATTTGGTTGGTTGTATGAGGTGTTTCTCAATTAAGTCCATCGTTAATGTGGTGGTTGATTTGATGACTTTGTGTATGTGGCTTATGTTTTCCTGTATCTTATCAACCAATTCTTCCATTATGAGATTCTTTCTGAGCTCTTATAATTGGGGAAGTGAACACCTATTTTTCAATTCTTGTGATTCTTTGTGAAAGCGTGAACATGTTTCGATCAGGCTAGTTGTCTCTTTATCCTCCCTTTGTGTAGATTTCTTACAATTCTCTAATGAATAAATGTCTATTTTCATTTCCATTCCTGAAGGGAGAGGGAGTTCATCTAGTGCATCATGATTTTCTGCAATCCACCTATCTATATCATCTATGATCTCCTGTACAATGTTCATTTATTTATTCTTGGCCTTTACTCTACTCTATTGATCGATGACGGTGGAAACTGTTTCATGCAACATGTGTAGATGGGTATATATGTCAATGATATCCTCTTCTAGCTTTGTTGTGACATTCTCTATGCCGGCCTTGAAATTTTACAAGCTTCCCTCATTGACCTTTACTTGCTAGATCCATTCCTCTAGTTATCTGATCCTTGCCTCCTTCTCCAGGTTTTGTTGGCATAAATTTCAGACGTTATCTTCAATGGAATTCATGAAATCTCAACCAATAGAGGCTATGAAGACCTTGTATTCAATGACATTTCCTGTTATGGGGGTTTGCGTGAGAACTAAAATTGGATTCCCCCCAGTTACCGACACCTTCTTCACTTGTTCTTGCATAATTCTACCAGACACATTGTCGTATGTGAATTTCTTTAGGTTGGGTACTTCACTTGGCCTGAATGGAGTATAACATCCCAAACCCATCCTGTTGAATGGTGTATGTCTGTCGGCACCTGTTGTTGATATCTATGGGATATCAATGTCCATCAGTTGAGCATCACTGTTTCTTGTTTCAACATCCTTCTTTTGTCACTCTTCTTCAGATGGTTTATCGAAAACCTCCTTAGCTTCCTTTTCCAGTGTCTTTGTCGCTACTGTTGCATCTACTATCGCCTTCTCGACTATTTACTTTTTTTTTTTAAATTACCTTTGGGTAGATACCTTTTCTTTTGCTTCTTCTGTGACTATTGTTGCATCGAATTTGTCCTTATCTTTATCCTCTTTGGTTTTCCTCTTATTCTTAGCAACGTCATTCTTCATTTTTTTCACTTTTTCCTTCCTTTTCTAATTCTTATCTGCTATTGTTTCATCTTCCTCAATAGATCCTAATTGTGCATATATAGTCATAGGAGATCCTTTTTCTACTGCCTCTAATTCTCCTTTCTTTCTAGCCTCTTCTCTTTCTCTTTCTTCATCAACAATCCTCCCTATGGGCTTCCACTCCTTTTGAAAGTGACTTCATCATAGGTCCTGGCCCTGTAGTGCATTTCTTTGTCTTCCCAAACCTCTGATGTGTATTCCCACATTATGTCAATCTTGTTGAAATTCTCTTTGATAACATTCTTCAGATCGTGCCTCTTGCACCTCTCTTCCCCAAAGTGGTATGACAATAGCGTGTGAACCTATTCTTGGTCCTGCTTTGTATTTTTTGAAGAAATAGGAACCAATGTACAATGGGAGTAGTGGACATATAGCCTTCTTATCCTGATAAATCATCCTTCCAACTTCATCGATCATTATTTGATAAGCCACTTCCTAAAGAATTAGTTTTTTTGATAAAAATCAAGGAAGTATATGGGAGGATTTCATATCTTCATACACCTTGATATAAGTGTCGTGTTCCATCAAGTACTAGTCCCCAATCCTCTTGATGATGGATATTTATTTTTCAGTCAACATGGGGCTGACATGCAAAAATTGAACTCGTACAACGAGGGTAAGAAATTATTGTAGACTTTTTGGTACTATATTTTGTACTTCTGATCCAAGAGCACTTTGAAATATATATGAATGGTTGTGTTTGTTGGCTTCCATTCCCAACCCATATTTGGGTATTGGTGGGATACACACATGATGTCTATGAGGTAAGAGGACTTGCAGAAACTCAGGAATGTCCTAGGCAAGGATTCTACTACTGTTTTGATGGATTCTACTAGGTTTTCTTACAAGATGTTATCCCAGTTGAACGATGATCCTTTATCTACATAGTAGTGAGTCAATAGAACATATGACGGGGGGAATTTGGAGGCATCTGGTTCTCTATACAACCTGCATAACATGGCCACCATGTACTGATAAGTCTTTCTTAGTGCATTTGTGGGGTATTCTCCAGTGGTTCTGAACTTTAATTGCTTATTGGGATTGTACCATATGGGGCATAACTCTTTTTTTGTATGTTTGAATTCAACAAGAAGCTCACAGTCTATCTTATTAGTTCCCTTCTCTAGATGATAACACTTGGTTAGGTCTTCGAGTTAGAATGATGCTATGGGTTATCTCCTAGAGTTGGAAATATAAATGTTCCCAAAACATACATACTTCAGTATCAAGGAGATGGAATCAATGCAAGGGAATACAACAATGCAGGATGTTACTCTATGAATTCCATATTTTTTGGTGTTCTTGAAAATTTTGAGTTTGTCTTGGTCTTCTACATCAACAATGAAATTATGTTTTTTAAACATTTGATATATGTCTCCCCATTTGTGGGTATATTCTCCCTTTTTTAGAAATCCAGAGGTGTCATTATAAATTTCCCCAACAATTTTGGAATCATATTCAATCTAGTGGCCTCTCCTGGAGGCCTCAGTGGCAGGTACCTTTATAGTTGTCTTGTTCCTCAAGGACATATCTAAATCTTCAAAGAAAAAATAATTTTAGTGAAAATACAAAGCCAAAATTGGTACATACATATTCAAAAATAATTTTTCTAAGCATCTCAAGTGAAATACGTGAGGAATATCTTGTGTTTATACTGGGTGTGAGGTCATCATCATACGAATAAAGTATGCTTGCATGCATATTTTAAGTCTTAATGAAAAGGCATGAGAAAAATCGAGGTTCAAGAGGACACAAAGTTTAAAACTAGAGAAGTTTCTATGAACAACTCCAATGGAAATCAAAGGAGTTAAATTTAAGTGCACCAATGGACCATATTGCATACCAGAGGGCTTAGTGAAAAATTTCCATGTATACCAAAATAAGTTATGCAAAAACACTGGGAAATTTCGTATGAATGTCTCCAAGTGGATTGATGAAACTTGAGTGAAGTGCGTCGATATGTAAGTATAAGAAACCATGGGTATTCATGTTAACTAGTCCAGTGAGAACCGAAGGATTTTATACTAAGTGTGTTGATGGTTCCTTTTTTGTACCGAAGGAATTTATGTGACATCTTCCAAGTGCACCAATGGACCATATTTCATACTAGAGGGCTTAGTGAAAAATTTCCATGTATACCAAAATAAGTCATGCAAAAACACTGGGAAATTTCGTATGAATGTCTCCAAGTGGATTGATGAAAATTGAGTGAAGTGCGTCGATATGTAAGTATAAGAAACCATGGGTATTCCTGTTAACTCGTCCAGTGAGAACCGAAGGATTTTATACTAAGTGTGTTTATGGTTCCTTTTTTGTACCAAAGGAATTTATGTGACAGCTTCCAAGTGCATCGAAGCAATTCTTACCAAGTTTACCGATTGGTAATGTGGAAACTAGAAAAGTTTATCTCAACTCCTCCGGTGAAGATCGAAGGACTTAGTGCCAAAATCCCCAAATGAACTAGAGGCCTTAATGCGAACATTTTCGGTTGGGCCAAGACACTTCATAACAACTCCCCTTGATTTACAAAGTAATTTTTCAGAAATTAGTTAAGTCTTGGACCGGGGTGTTAGTTCAAAATATTGGGTTGAATGCTAAGTCCTTAAGAGATTGAATCTTCAGCCTTCGATAGATTGCTTCCATGCCAAATGAAGTCCAAGTTTGGATACTGTCGAACAACTTAGGTGTTTGTTTTAGGGATTCCCTTATTTGGAAGGAAAAAAAAACTTTCAGTCTAGTGGCTTATCATCATGAATGGTTAGAGGCACAATTACACTCATTCTGTGGCCAGGGAAATTGAGGAAGAACCAAAAGAGAGTGATATGCTCAATTCCAAGTGTTGGAGAAACTTGCAGGTGATCGTCATCTATGGATATTTCAGAGTGGATATGGTCATGGAAAAGGAGAACACCTGGAAGAAAAGGGTCGAGGTACACAGGTGGGTCTGAGATTGAAGAGTCGGGTGATCAATTCAATATATCAAACAAAACCCTACCCTTTTGAAGCTGTCACATTGTTATGTGGATTAGGGCTTAACTAGACATATTCCACGTGGATGATGGCTATGCATGGAGGGTGAGGGAGATTCGAGATTTCTTTCTTGTTTATTAGCGATATCCTTTCTCTTCGAGCACTTGGTAGACAATGTTAAGATTTGGGGGACGACACCATTTTATAGCCAATGGGAAAATAAATGCAGTCGAATGTTTTAAATGGATTTCATCGGTGATGTTGGATGAAATTCCTTTAGTACACACCAGAGGAATTTGTATCAAAGTCTCCGATGTGTACTAGAGGACTTAATATAAATTCTAACAATTTTTATCAGAAGGTAAAGTGTGAACTCCTCCGGTTTGACTGGAGGATTTTATACGAACTATTCCTGTCAAACTGGGGGATTTTATTTGAAGTCGCACGATGGTGCTTTGAAGAAAATTGCAAGAAGATCCCTGATGGTTACTAGAGTTGTTGGAGGGAACTCCTCCAGTGTACAGTAGAGGAGTTTGTGGTAACTCTTCCAGTATACACTAGAGGAGTTTACACTAAATCATCCGAAAACTAAGAATTCAACTTAAAAATTTCTTAAATGTGTAGAGTCGACAGATGCAAATTTGGCCAAAATTTGGAGCTTAAAGTGGCTTGCTTATAGAGGGGGGAGAGATCATTCTCAAAAACCTAAGTCAATATTTTTTCAAAGAAGAGAGAAAATAAAATGTTCTCCATTTTCTTGGGTGAGGGCCTTTCAAGAAGAAAACACGAGAAAAATGAGGGTTGTTGGTGCCTCGCATAACAAATAGTGACACATTGGGAAAACACATGAATATATACAAAGATGGTATCCAAACATGAACTTTTGAGGAAGGAAGTGTTGTAATTCATGACCAAAGAGAGAAATAATAGGTCCCATAGTTTTTCAAAATGCAAATTTTGACGAGACACAATTCACGTGATAAAAAGAAGAGATTAAGGCCATCCCTAGAACATATTTCCCATTAACACATATATTTTAACATGGAAATAGTTTCCGGGAGGAACAAGGAGTAATACATGAAATTGAGACATCAAGAATGTTGAAAATACAAGTTGTTATGCATTTCTCTAGTGTTTCTCCATTGCTAGCAAGAGTCCATAGCCCCGATGGAGTCACAAGCCTTTCTCCAATTCCATTGAGCATCGATAGACTCGATGGAGATACTCGCATGTCCCATGTGATATGAAATTCCTTTCTACAAGCCTTTACCTTTTTAAAAACAGATTCTCTTATGTTTAAAGAGAGGTGGATGGGGGAATTCTAGTCTTCCTTTAAAGGCACGAGGGATGACACCTATGATGATGATATTTTCCAAATTGATTATAGATTAGCGAACTCCCCGAGTGACATTCTCTAGAGTAATACAAGTGTCTTTCCCAAACCATTTATTTTCAGACCATAAAACACAAAACGTATGTTCTAAGACATGGTCTTTCTTTGTCACATTTTAAATGTACAATGTTTGTGTGATAGAGAACTAGAGAACTATGTTCTGCTACTAGATATGACTTGAAGTGATGCACAACAATGATATATAGTTAGGAATAGGGTTATGTTTGGAAGCCGGATTACAAAATGTTTTTTTTGTTACACTTTAAGTTGTATTCATGCCCAAGCTATGAAGCGTTTGATAAATTCAGAGTGGTATATCTTCAAGAGAGAAAACATAAAAGACTCAACATCAAACAAAATTTGAAATATTGAATTAAATGTAAAGTAAACAAAGCATAAAGAAAAACTGAGCAGAACATCAAAACAAAGACAATTTTTTTATTTATATACAAGGAGGGAGTTTCCACAAGGGCTAGCTAATGTAGTGTTTCAAGATTTGGCCATTAACAGGGAGGAGGTTAGCTTCTCCCTCATTATTTTGTAAACGATGTGTTCCTTGGCCAATATTTCCTTTGATTACAAATGGACCTAGACACAATTGTTGAACCTTTGAGTGCTTTCCATTATCTTTGTGTGGCTTATCCCATTTGAGAACCAAATTGTCAACTTGAAAATATTTCTCACCAATAGACTTCTTGTCAAACTAGCGCTTAATGGTCTGTTGGTGAGCTTCAAACTTTGTTTTTTCCTTGGCACAATTATCCTCTAGATTCAATAAAGTTTTGATGCGCCTTTGGATGACAAGAAATCCTCTCCCATAAGATTATTGGGTAAGTTGAAGGGAAGGAAGGTAAATTTTTAAGGGTAAAATAACTTCTTTCCCATAGAAAAGGAAATATAGAGAAGTCCCTATAGAGGCCTTCAGGGTGAAACAATTATCCAAGAGGGAATTGGGTAGAGAGTTATTCCATTTTCTTTGTTGATTGACTATGGTTCACTTAAGAATTTGTATCAGGTTTTTTTTTTGTGGACTCGGCCAAACCATTTTCCTGGGGGTAATAGTTGGCTACATATTTTAAAGAAATTCCCTTTTCTAAAGTGAACTAAGACAATTTTAGTGATGAGAAATATGTTGCATTATAAAAAAAAAAGAGTTAGGCATCCCAAACCTAAATGTGTTGTTCAAGGAAAATAATTACTACTTCATCATTCACCTTAGTAAGCGGTATTGCTTCAATCCAACATGTAAAATAATCGGTAGCGGTTATAATATACTTGTGCTGCTTGGATGAATGAGTATTTATCTCACCAATGATATCCAACCCCCATTGTTCGAGTGGATTTTCAACAACAACAGGCTGAAGTGGAAAAACAACCTTATACTCTCTTCGAACATATTTTTGGCAGGTTTCACAACTTTGTGAATATGTAATATCATCCTTGAATAGCGTCGGCCAATAGTATCATACTCTCAATATATTATGAGCTATTGTATCTCTTGATAAATGAAATCTAGTTTCTCCATCATGCATATATTTAAGAAATCTATAAACATATTGTTTTTCAAGGCATCGGAGTAGTACTCCATCGTATTTTTTTCTTAACAAGATGCCATGGACCAAATGATATTGTAAGGATTTCAGTCTCAATGCTCGTTTCTACCTCGAATTGAGGTGTTATGGAGTCATACAATGATAAAGATAATACTTGAGATCATTATATTACAATTTCTCAACAACAGTAACATAGGGAACCTGTTGTGTGTAGAGAGTTGGCTCCTCTTGCCAACCGTCCTCTTCTTAATTTTCATCATCTGTGATTCTGGTCACCAATTTGCAAAGGCATTGACCTTTGACAATGATTGTTGGTTTACATTCCAATTCATATTATTGTAAGTTTGTCAACCAATTGACTCATCTCTCGCTTAGTTCTCTCCGAACAAAGAGAGATATGAACTCTGAGTGAGGAATGATCACTTTGGTGTGGTTTTTTAAAATAAAAGGCCTGAACTATTTAATTTCTTTGTGGACAAAAAAATATTGTTTTTCCACCAAGGGGTAATTTAGTTCATCACCTTGTAACCTAGTTCTCATGAATGTGATGGGGAATTCATTCCCTTGTTCATCCTTTTGTGTGAGCACTGGTGCAAGGGAATGGTTAGATGAAAAAGTGTACAACAAAAAATCCTTGGTGAAATCTAGACTCTATAGAGATGGTGCAACTGCTATAGTGGCCTTAATGTTCTCAAAAGCCTCCTTTTCAACAAACTTCCATTTGAACTAAAAATATTTTTTTTATCTTCCATTGGAGAGGTTTTACGATATCAACAAATTCTGGAACAAATCTTCTCACATAATTGTTTTTTCCGAAAAAAGACTACATGGACCTTTTGTTGTGTGGTGGCGGGATTTGCGTGATAACTTTAGTTATTTCTAGATTTATTGAATAACATGCCCCAATAAAATACCTTTTGAAACAAAAAAGTGATCTTCTTGGGATTTAGAGAGATACTATACTTCCTACATCGTTCAAATATTTTCTTCAAATGATTTGGGTGATCAACTCTTTTCTTTGAAGAAACAATGACATCATCGAGATAGATCACCAAACTTTTATTGATTATACCTTTCAAGGTGATGTCCATTTCCATTTGAAATTTAGCACCAACATTTATTAAATCGAAGGGAATTCTACGGTATGTGTATGTTCCCCATTTCATTATGAATGTAGTATTTAATCAGTTTGGTTCTTCTATGAGAACCTGGTTGTAACCCGAGAACCTGTCCAATAGAGAAAACATTTCGGAGCCCGAGACAAGTTGCAAAATTTGTTCCATAGGGGTAACTAGATAGTTATCTTTGTCTGAATCTTGATTCAAATTTCGTAAATCTATGCATATTCTAATTTCTCCCAACTTTTTCCTAATGGGCACCATGTTTGACACCGAGGTCAAATGATGTGCCTTGAAAATGATCCTGATGTATAACAACTTCTTCAATTATTTTTGAATGAGAGGTTTGAGGGTCGAATGTATTTTTCTTAATTTCTGCTGAAATGGTTTGACACCTTCCTTGATTGGAATCACATGTTGAATTATTTGGGTGTCATAAGTATTTAGATCTTAATAAGTCTATGAAAATACATCACATTACTTCTTGAACAACTATGTGAACATATGCATCTCTACCTATGAACAACATGTGCTCTTGTTGATGTACTTGGGTTGTTCATGGGTTCCTAGGTTGACCAGAAAATGCATCATGGTTGAACTATTTGTATTTGGGTTTGTGGGTCTTCTGAGTTTAGTCTCTAAGTTGAATAGATTCTCAAGTGATATCACATTATTTGGGATGCAATTTCGTTTTACCTAGATTGCTTCATCTCAGTATCTTTGAATATCTTGCACATGAGCTTCATCATCTATTATAGATTCTTGGAAGATATCCAAGATGGTAAGGAAATTGATGATTTGGGTATCATTATTGAATACCCTCCATTTCATGACGTTATCTGGTATGGAAAGCATGAACATGATTGAAAAGAAAAGACATAGTTAAGAGGTGTGTATTTAGAGGATGTGTTTGCCAAAATTTATGTGGCAACATTTTGGCAACGAGGTATAGATTCAATATTAAAAGATTCGAAGAATAAAGTAACTTCCATACCTCTTGGTAGTAACCTCTCAAATGTGGGGACATGAAGTGAATGATGTTCCTTACCTAATGATTATTTCTAAATCACCAAACACTCATAAGCATTTTACCTTAAGGTCAATGAATTTCTTCAAACCTTGGACCAAGGCTTCATATTCCATGGTGTTATTGGTGCATTCAAATTCCAATTGGCGGGATATGAGAATTTTACATTGATGTGGATCTATGAGAACATATCCCGCCCCGAATCCATATTGGGATTTAGATCCATCAAAAAAGATATTCCAAATGTTAATATATACATGTGGATTAATGATACAATAACCAAATTCTTTTGATACTATACAAGAATTATTATCAGTCTGATTGCATGGAAAGAGTTCATACTAGGTGTCTGTTTGCAATTCAGATGGTTGTGCTTCATAACAACCATGGTCGGTCTCTAAGAAGTAGTTACCCAAAACAGAATGTGCAAAACTGATAGGTTCATTTTTACCTTATAATTCATTTACCTTGTGTTTCATATGAGCTTCATTGTTTACATAGAGTTGATTGGGCTTACCTTTGTATGATACCATAAGTGGGACCAGTTCATAGAGAAATAGACTTAAATTTTGGCTGACCAATCCATGATTAACAATAAGACATAGCTATTTGGGATATCCACAACAACAATGTTGATTACCTAATGAACCCTTGGGTTAGAAGCTAATACAATATGCACATCTTTGATTTCTTCTCTTACCTTTACATGTGACTTGTCTAATTGAATGATTCTTGTAGTGGTCAATTGTGGGACAATGTTTATTATTTGACATATTGAATAGGGCTTGATGTTGGAAGAAGCACCAAAATTTGTCAAATAATTGTGCACATTGAAATTAAAAATTTCATGTAAGAAAAAAAGGGGGAATGTGGGACTTCAAATAAGCACCTATACTTTTTGCATTGATAGCATATTTTATTCCTACTGTATGTATTTATTTTTCTTCTGTAGTTTTAGGACTTCTTTTAGTTGTAGCAATATCTTTGTTCTAAGAGTTTTTGGCATTGAAAGTATCAATATAGAGATCAGATTGTTGTAATGTGAAGATGTCATACATGGAAATCTTGGCTTTACTTTTCTTCATGCTTTCAATAACACTATACTCTAAAAAGCACATTTTTGGTTTATTTGTTGTTGTGTTTGGTTGTGGATTTTTAGCTTTTTTGTTGGTTGTTGGATTGTTGGGTTGGATATTATTTGTAGTTGGTTTCAACATGCTAGATTTTTTGTTATTGGCTACAATAGTTGCATAGATTTATTACTTGAAGTGTTTGAAGTTGGGGTGTTTGGTTTTGAAGCTACAACAATGGGGGGTGATTTTCCTAAGAGGGGTATTGGTTTTCGAAGAAGAATAAGTGTTTTTCATAACACCTTTGTTGTGTAGATTATAATCTCTGGGAGAAAATTTGATCAATGTGTATCTCCAATAAAAACTTCTTCAATTTATTCATCATATGAGTCAATACACCAATCCCAAAAGGACATGGAAGATTCGTGAGGGATTTTCTTGGTAGTATACTCACTTCCCATTTCAATGGGTTGTTCATCACTTAAGATATGTTGATCTAAAAGATGGTTGATAACAGAGGTCATTGAGTTGACCCACCAGGGACAACTTTTTTCAGAGTGATTCTATTGGTGATATGAGAAAAACTTGTCACTGCCGAAGGTATCTAGGTTTAGCATGCATTGTGGTGCTTCAGGATGTTTGGGAATGTTATCATTCCTCTTAAATAATGGTTCGAAGTTTCTAGGTATTGAAGGCCCTTCACCAACATTCTCCTTGAGATCGACAACTTCATTGGACAAATTTTTAACTAACTTGACCACATTGTCGATATCCTTTGGTTCCTTCTCAAGGGGTTTCATTAGTAACAATGGTTTTGTCCCAGCTAACTTGATCCCTTCAACATGTTGGTGACTATCATAAGAGGATAAATCCTTCTCCATAGTTTCATCTTCTTTGAAATTTCGATCCAAAATTTCTCTACCAACCCACTTAACAAACATGCCTATAGAAGGACTTAGAGCTGAGGTGTAGTACTTGATGGCTAATGATTGTGAAGGGGTTCTCTCAACAGTAAATTTAGTGAGGATTGTGATGAAGTGTTGATTGAAGTATTTAACTTTTCCCTTTTTTTCCATTTTATGGCTCCTAATTCTTTTCACTGTCATTGACTATAAATTCAGAGGACTGTAAATAGTTTTTTTGTTGGCATGTTTACAGGCAGGTATGCTTGTCATTGATGGCAAGATCAGAGTATGCAATGATGGCAAAACAGGGACAACATAAGCTTAGAAGAGATAGTGCAGAGGTGCACGAGGAGTGCAAGAGTGTGCTTGTTTATTTGATGGCAAACAAACAAGCAAGGAAGATCAACAACGTAGGGATAATTGCATGGAAAGATCAGAAACGCCGAAATATGTTGATTTGACTCCATTTCGGAGTTTCGGATACCAAGAGATTGAGAAGTCAAGAGTTGAGACTCTTCAACAGAGGAGTCCTGGAGTTGCGAAATCTGGAATCCCGAAATCCCGAAAGAGGCACATCAACAAGATTTTTGCAGACCGAGAAATAACTCCATTTCGGAGTCCCAGATACCAGGAGTTGAAGTGTCGAAATAATTCACCACAGAAGTGCCGAAATGCTGAAATGTCAAAATGTGAAACGCCAAAATACTGAAATAGGCACATAAACGAAGAGTTTCACAGACCAGGAAATAACTCCATTTTGGAGTTTCAGATACCGGGAGTTGGAAGAGTCAAGACTCTTCATCATCAGGAGTCCCAGAATTTCAAAATGAGAAATGTCAAAATCCCAAAAGAAGGAGGAAAGTTTCAGATACTGGGAGTTGGAAGAGTGAAGACTCTTCATCATCAGGAGTCCCGGAATCACAAAATGCGAAACGCCGAAATCCCGAAAGAAGGAGGACAATTTTGGATACCGGGAGTTGGAAGAGTTAAGAATCTTCATCATCAGGAGTCCCAGAATCACAAAATGTGAAACACCGAAATCCCAAAATCAGAAGGAGAGTTTTGGATACCGAGTGTTGGAGGATTCAAGAGTCAAGACTCTTCATCACAGGAGTCCCAAAGTCGTGAAATGTGAAATCGTGAAATATCAAAGAATCCATACCGAAGGTTTGGATACCGGGAGTTGGAGATGTCAAGGACTCTCACGAAAGGAATCCCGAAGTTGCGAAGTGCGAAAATTCGAAAAGTTGATCTAACTCCATTTCAGAGTTTCACAGACCGAGAGGTGGAGTTGTCAAGAACTCTCACATCAAGAATGTTGAAATCACGAAGATATCTAGACCGTCGAATCATCAAGAGTGTGGACCATTGATCTGAATACATTTCGGAGGTTCGGCTACTGGGAGTTGGAAGAGTCAATAATTGAGACTTTTCATCAAAGGAGTCCCAAAGTTCCGAAATGCGAAACACCGAAATGCAAAATGTGAAAACACATTTTTTTTGGTGTAGGCCCTAGTCACCACCGGTGGTCACATCGTCAAAGAACTGTAGAGAATAGCTCGAAGAACCAAGCTCCATTTCAAAGTTTTGGGGACGTCGACATGGAGTGTCAAGAAACTCTACCACAGGAATGCTGAAATCCTAAAATGTCGAAATGCGAATTAAACGCAAGATCCTACGCATCTAATCCAATGGTGTAGGTGAATTTAAGTATGATCAGAGAGCTATTGTTGCACTTCAGATTGTAACTTCCAGAAATGATTGATGGATTTTTCCAGAGGAATCAAACAGGCTTCAGTGTGATCGCCAGAGAAGATGAAGAGGCTCGAGGCATCTTCCAGTGGAATGAAGATTATTCTTAGAGGTGGTTGATAGATGGAAGAGTGTTGAAGCCTGTAACTACAACAGAGAGAATTAACTCGACTTTGATAGAGAAGAGGAAGAGTCTCAACTTCTAGACAGGCTAAGGAATATCGACTTAACACCCAGTGATGATGGACACATGGATCTAATTGCCAGAAAAGATGAAGAGTGGAAATTATGATCAGGAAGAGCACTCGACATGGAGAGAGCATGCAGAAGCATGGAGATATAGCATGCACAAGTTGTGCAGAGACTATAAGTATGCAGAACAAAGAAGAGAGGGGTTGTTTTTGTTGTGAGGGATTCATGAGTGTAGAAGGAGTTGTGTGCAACAACTGAAATATAGAGAAGAGGGATGGTGCATTGAATGGACATGGCGCATAGAGCATAAAAGGTAGAAGCATAGAAAGCGCAAGACATGTGTGCAGCAAGATAGTGAGACGCTAAAGGAAGGATGAGGTGCTCTGGTAGAGAAAAATAGAAGATCATAAATTGTAAGAAGATGTAGACAGAGAGACACTAATACAGGAGAATAGAGCAGCATAGTAGAACAATGATAAGCCTAGTAAGCCAATGATAAATATTGTATCATTGTGATAAATTTATAGATAGCAAACTTGATATTTCAGGATGGTTGGGAGGTGTTAGGGAGGACTGTTGTCCTCAGAGGTTCAAGTGGGTGCTTGAACACAGGGAGTTGTAGCTTCCATC
>JASDQU010242937.1:77406-89428 GCA_032191745.1 Picea mariana
ATAAGGTTTGATATATCTAAATTTATCAAAGTGATACAATATTTATCATCGACTTACCAGGCTTATCATTGTTCTGTTATGCTGCTCTGCTCTCATGTATCAGTGTCTCTCTGTCTGCATATTCTTGCGTTTTTTTTTTATCTTCTATTTTTCTCTACAAGAGAACCTCAGCCTTCCTTTACTACCTCACTGTCTTGTTGCACACCTCCCTTGCGCTTTCTATGCCTCTGCCTTTTATGCTCTGTGTGCCATGTCCATTCAGTGCACCATACCTCTTCTCCATGTTTCTGCTACTGCACATTCCTCCTTCTACACTGCTTGATCACTCTGAACAACAACAACCCCCATCTCTTCTTTGTTCTACATACTTATAGTCTCTGTGCACCTTGTGCATGCTATCTCGCCATGCTTCTGCATGCTCTCTCCATGTCGAGTGCTCTTCCTGATCATCATTGAAACTCTTTAGATTCTCTGGCAGTTAAACCCATGCGTCCATCATCACTGGGTGTTATGCTAAGATTCCATAGCCTATCTCGCAGTTGAGACTCTTTGTCTTTTCTATCAAAGTCGAGCTGATCCTCTCTGTTGCAGTTACAGGCTTCAACACTCTTCCATCTGTCAATCACTTCTAAGAATACTCTTCCTTCCACCGAAAGATGCCTCGAGCCTCTTCATCTTCTCTGGCGATCACACAGAGTCCTGTTTTATCCCTTCGGAAGAAGCCATCAGTCATTTCTAGCAGTTACACTCTGAAGTGCAACAGTATCCCTTCGATCATACTTAAATTCACCTACACCGTTGGATTGGATCCGTAGGATCTTGCATTTATTTCTCATTTTGGCATTTCAGAATTTTGGCATTCTTGTGGTGAAGAGTCTCGATTCTCCATATCCCAAACTCCGAAATGGAGCTTGTCTCTTCGAGCTCTTCTCTACATCTTTTTGATGATGTGACATCCGGTGATGACCAAGGCTTACACCAAAAAGGTGTTTTCACATTTTGCATTTCGACATTTCACATTTCGGAATTTTGGGTCTCCTTTGATGAAGAGTCTCAACTCTTGACTCTTCCAACTCCCGGTATCCGAACCTCCGAAATGGAGTCAGATCAATGGTCCACACTCTTGATGATTCGACGGTCTAGATCTCTTTGTGATTTTTCATATCGCGATTTCGACATTCTTGAAGTGAGATTTCTTGACAACTCCAAGTCCCGGTATCAAAAAATTCAAAATGGAGTCGAATCAACGACATTTCAGTGTTTCACAGTTCACCATTTTAGGACTCCTGTGATGAAGAGTCTCGGCGCTTAACTCCTCCAACTCCTAGTATCCGAGGTTCTGAAATGGAGTCGGAACAAAGATATGATATTTTTTTGTTTCGCATTTCGGCGATTCGACATTTCGGCACTTCTGTGGTGAAGTGTTTCGACACTTCAACTCCTGGTATCCAGGACTCCGAAATGGAGTTATTTCCTGGTCTGCAAAGCTCTTTGTTGGTGTGCCTATTTTTGGATTTCGATGTTTCGCATTTTGGCGATTCGGCATTTCAGCACTCCTGTGATGAAGTGTTTCGACACTTCAACTCTGGGTATCCAAGACCTCCAAATGGAGTTATTTCCCAGTCTGCAAAATTCTTTGTTGGTGTGCCTATTTCGGGTTTTGGGTTTTCAGATTTCAACGATTCGACATTTTGGCACTCCTATGATGAAGTGTTTTGATGCTTCAACTCTCGGTATCCGAGACCCCGAAATGGAGTTATTTCCCGGTATGCGAAATTCTTTGTTGGTGTGCCTATTTCGGGTTTCGGTTTTTCGGGGTTTCTCATTTTGCGATTCCGAGACTCTGATGACGAAGAGTCTTGACTCTTCCAACTCCTGTTATCTGAAACTGTCCTCCTTCCTTCGATATTTCATAACCCCGCTTCACCTTGCTCTTTAACGAACATGCAGGTTCTCCTGGATCCAACGTTGGTCGAACTTCGGGCGCAGATTTGACATTCATCGGGAATTCTCAATGGGATCCAAAAATCACTGTCACTTCTCCTCCCTGGCTTTCGTTGTCCCTATTTTTTCATCGTTGCATACTCTGATCTTCCCATCAATGACAATAACACCTGCCATCAATGATAATCACAACAGTTTCCACGTGCTACTATTATCCATATAAAAGAACAAAAATATAACCACCAAAAACTTCATAAAGCCTTCTATGATACCAATATGTGGGATAATAAATAGTGTTTGAAAAAAACAGAGTGAAAAATAGAGAGAAAAATAGGTTATAGACATAGTATAGCATATCTAGAAAAATACGATTTATATTGAAAACAATGTTTAATTACATTAAATGTTGTTGCACATTCACGTATTCTTATTCTCTACTAAAATACCTTCTACGCTCTTCTTATATTGTCTAAACATGAACACATATCCACTACTTATGAAAAATAGAGATGCAAAATATCCTACCCACTACAACCACATGCATTAAATTTTTGGTGACCAGCTAAAATCTAATAAATAGGTTCAACAATTTTCTGAGTGAAAGTCAAAACAGACTATAGGGAATTCATCTCATACTGAATGGAATTTATATCAAATTATTCATCAATATTATATTCAATAGGGAAGAGAGACATGAAGAATATCACGTTGTCGAATTATTTGGCATCCCACAGTTCATAGAATTTTGGGGGTCACTCATCAATGGAACCATTGATACAATCCCCCTCTATCTTAGTATTAATTTAATTGCTATATGTTGGTCTTTTTTATTCACTGCACCTTGAGTAGTTGTGTATGTGAGTTTCAGATATTCCCATAATCTTGTTTTTCTTGTTGGTTAGTGATTTTCAAATTTGTAGGGGACTTATATCCCCTATGCATTAATTTGTATTAGAGTACGTGTAAGCTTGATAAAGAATTGCAATTCCAACAGGTTAGGTCATTGGATAGACTTGTAATATAAGGAAGAAAAAATACTCCAATGATGGTTGGGTACACATTGTAGAGATTTGAAAGCACATACAAGTTAGGAAAGTGAAATTTCACTATGTGTTGGAGAATTGAAGCCATATTTTCAAATATGCAAGAGAGTATTTGAAAAGAGCCCCCACATTTGTGTTGGCTAGTGTTGTAAATTGAGGAAAAATATATACATTGAAAATTACATAGATGGGTTAAATGATACTAGTGAATATTGGAAGTGTGAGTAGGAGAAGGCTTGATGAGGAGAAATCCTTGAAGAAAGATTGAGTGAAGTTGAGGAAGCTCATGGATAGGTTGGACAAATTGGAGGAAACCCAAGGGTTGGCCAGAAGAAAAATTATAAGAATATGGATAAGAAAATCCTTGAGCGAGTGAAAAGATTGAATATTTTAATGGAAGAAATGAGACCTCTCCGTAAAGTTGAGGCTCTAGCACTAATGGGGAATTTTTTGTCAAGGATGGATGTCTTAGAGAATGTAGAGAAGGAAGTCTTAGTGCAGGTTCGAAAGCTATTGTAGTTGTTACTACTATGTTTTTTCTCACCATTAAATGAAGGTTTGATGAAGTGGCTAGTCCAATATCAAATGAGTTAGTGGAAGAAGGGAGATATTCAAGAGCCTCTAAGCTAAAAATTCCAAATTTTCCTAAGGGAGAAAGAAACAACAATAGAGAAATTATTCTCTTTTTGAGCCTAAGGAAATATTTTAGCTCTCTGGCACTTATCGGGTATAGAAAGAGCTTATCACGCCTAAAAATGGGATGATTCCATTATCAATGGGAGGCTTATCACAAGACCATAGCCCAGAAACCAAATTTCATCAAATACATAGGCTCCCACTGATAAAGTAGTTTTCAATGTTAGTTGATCAATGGTCCAAATTGGATCTAGTGTTGAGATCAACGACTCCAATTAAACATTGAAGGGGCCCGCAACACTGTTGATGAGGAAGTATCTCTTCACACCAACAAGAGTAATCCCATATCACTAATGACGATGTCGTCGTTAGTGAAATGAAGTTCACTTTTCACAAAGAATTATTAACTATCATTGATGATGATTTCCTTTCCTTGTCAACCTTACATGTAAGAGCAATCAATAGATTCCATGTGGATAGGAGAACACACCATACATATAGTTTAACATTTTGAAAATTCGTGACACGTGTCTTACCTGTCTGCCACATCAACACAAGTGCAGACTAGTGAGAAAGAGCCATGTGTTCATGGTGACATCATCATAATATTGCTCATGCATTATTCATTTATGTATTTGATTGATCCTAGATCAAATAATCTCCTCGTATCGACGATAGATAAACAATAGAGATCAGGTTGGGGGTCATCGTTAGAAAATACATTGGGAGTTCCCCCTTAGCTCAAGTTACACAATGGAAATGACAATATCATCGATGATGACAAAGGATAAGTTGAGGAAGAGATGAAAAATTCACATGCTAGGGGAGCACTATCAGAGCCAATCAAATGTTGACACGTGGACAAGTGGAACCCACCAAATACATAGGTAAATATGCTAAATCTTGGTGAAATGTTTCACATCAATATGCCATGTCAACATTATTGTTAGTCAATAGAAATCCTAAACTTGTATAAGCATGCATAAACGTTATAATGTTCATTCCTTATTCGATTTTTTCTTTCAACCACAATGATATCAATGACTCTCGTTTGATATATTTTTCCTTCGATCGATGGTCTAGATCTGATCTTATCTGTAGCTCCAGATCGACGGTCATCGAAATCCCTTCATCAAAGTTCCTGATGGGTCCTAACTCTAGATAGCTCCAATGGGTATAGCTTCAAAGGATGGTCTATATTTGGTAAAGGAGAGAAATATCAACGATATAGGATCCATCGTGGTTTCTCTTCTCCGCACTATAATGGCAAATGGATGCATGCCCCCGATTATGTGTTATGCATGAAGTCACTACCAACAGGGCACCTATCAGACCACTTTGAAGCTGCCATGTGGATAGGGGAACCCACCCAAGGCACCCAAAAGCATATCAAGTCTAGGTGACACGTGTCACGTCTCCCTGCCACATCAATGCAATGAGGACCAATAGCAACATGCCACACATCTATGGTGACATCATCCTGACCATATTTTCCTTAGTCATTTCAGGGTTCTTGGTCGAGCCAAATAGATGAAATTCGTGCATATTCAGACCTCCCTGCGCAACGCCAGATCAACTGTTGATATTTACTCTTAGAATCCCCTCGTCGTAGTCATTTTTGAAGTGAGGACCCTGAACACTATGATTTGCATCTCCGTTGGATGGTCCATATATGATTTTAGACCTTTTTGAAAGTAGGGAAAGTCAATGGACCAAATCTGCTCCCAAGTATCAAAGTCTCTAGGACAGGTGTCAAGTCATCCCACGAGAGAAGCATTGTCAGAGCCATTCTGAAGCATCCACATGGACATGTTGAGCACATTGGATGAAGAAGTAAATGTCTCTAAACTGGGTGACACATGTCCCACCTATCTACAATGTCAAATCCATTGGGGGCCAGTGAAAATCTGCCACCTGTCCAAGGTGAAATCATCATGATCTATCTTCCTTGGTCAAAATTTTTCCCATGGAAAATCTTGATCAACAAATCCCAATTCAAGGTCTGGGACCTTAGGGTGTTTCGACATCATTCCAAAAATGTTGATTCTTGGACCCTTGGATGTGTCGGCATCATTCCAAAAATATCCTAGAACATATTGAGGCATAACATATGAACTAGTATCGTTGACGAAGATGTAAATTGAATAAATCTTCCCTAGGGATACGACATTATAAGCTATGAGATTTGATGGTGAACATGCCTCGGGAATTTGGCTGTTAATTTTTCACTTGGTGACTTCAAAAAAGGGACAATCTCGCCTCTGCCAAAAGACATACGAAAATCAAACCTAATCCTGATCAGGTCCTTATATATTTAAATCTAGAAAACCTTGTAATATGGAGGAACATCAGAGAGCACCAGACCTCCCTTTTTCTTCAGTAACCCTTATCTGGAAATATTTCCTTCTATTGTTGATCAAAATGTTGAATATGTAGGTCTGACTAATATACCTGAAAATGAGTTTTATACTTCAAAGTTTCTCCTCATAACCTTTCATATTGCTCCAAAATTCTTCTTTAGAATCTTGTAAAGAAGTAGGATCCTCCCTTTGCACTTTTTAAAAAATACTATTACTCCCTTGTTCACTATGATCCCATCTAAGAATCCATTGTGTTTTAAAGGAAATATCAAGTGTTGATATAGTAGCTGTAAGTTTTTCTCCACTTGATTTTTTAAATATACCTGGCTTTCCTAATCTTGTTCCTAGTGTAAGAGTCTGGGAAGACTACCTTCTTAGGTTCAGATAAGCTGATAATGATAATATGGCTCATAATTTAGTATAATTCCATTACTGTATGCATAAAATGAGTATATTTCATGAATATGTCCTCATGAAAATGTTCATTCTATCTTTAGAGAGAGACACTCGTCAATGGTACAAATCCTTACATTCTGCTTGTATAGATTCACTAAAACATTTTCATATGATTTTTCATTCTCATTACAAAAGGAGGTATAGAATTGATGTTCCTCTTAGAAGTTCTTGCAATGAAAGTTTTAAATCAGTTTTAGAGGATATATACGACTCTTCTTGTGATAATGAAGAGGAAGGGGAGATCACAAATGATGAATCTGAACAAGATTTTGAAAGGCAATCTTACTATAGTAGTGAAAATGAAAAAGATGGCATGGTGGATTCAAACGAAGAGGTATCACTGGAGAGTGATTGCACATAAGTTTTAGAGAATATATAGGAGGATACAATACTTGCTTCTTCCTTGCAATATATTAGTCAAAATTATTTTTAGATGGAGGTTTCTTCTTTTGAGGATTTTCATGAGTTTCAAATACTTGTCATTGTTTCAAAAAATCTTGTATGTGTTGGTGAATTTTTACATTTTCAAGAAGATCCAAAGAAGATTGTTGAATGTCCATATTTTGAGTTTCCTTTCGAACACTATTGCAATGGAGAACTTGAGTCAGTTATAAGATACATAGAAGATATATTTTACATTAATGAACAAAAGAAATAATTTATCGAATTGAGCTTGACATGAATGTCAGTGATATATATATTCATGAGAAATCTACTCATATTGGATTCTACAACATAAATTCTATTTTTTATTAATACAAAGTTGAAGAAGATGGGTGGAGTTCTGCAACATCATTCACAAAAATTTAGGCTGAAATATGTCCATATTTGACCATCATGACACAAAATCAAAGCTTTTTATTGAAGAACACATCTCTAAACTGGATTTATAAAAAACAATTAGCAATGCACCTGTGTATGCGAGTTATGAGGGTTCTGATGAAGGATTTCAAATTGACGAATTATTTTAATTTGTTCTTGAAGGTATAAATCTCGACCATTGTGAACAACAATCAATTGAACATTTAACATGTGATGAATCTTTTGTACTTCCTCCTTTTTCTTCATTTTTTCTTGAAGAATTACAATCAAATACATCAAAGGGTATTCAGGAGAAGTTCAATCAAATAAATCATGAAGAAGAAGCCTCAAATTTTGTTGAGAAATATTTCATCCCTCATATTTTTTATGACTCAGATGTGTTTTGGTTGGAATCTACATTATCCATGGTCTCATATGACTCAGATAATACGAAGCTTATGTTTTCAAATCATAAGTATGAAATTCATAATCATATGATGTTGTATTCCTCGCTTTTTCTTGTCCTTATTCTATGAAGGTGCATACAAGGATTTCAACCATGTTGTATGGAACTCACTTGGTATCATTAGAAATGTCATTTCACTTGATCAAAGTGGGTAAAATAATTAGAGTAGGAGGTTTATGTATATAAATTAGCTAGTAGTTGAGCATTTTGTTTTTCAGTTTGTAGAGTTTGTTTTAATTTTACTTCACTCACCTATCATTACTTCAACAAGTAGGTAGGCTTCTAACAACATAAGACATTGATAATTTTTTGTGTCACATATTAGATCAATTTTCAAGTCTGAAGGAGATGTATCTTTTCGGGTAGACTCCATAACCCAATAGAAGAAGGAAACCAATCTATAGTTCTCGATAGTCTAGAAGGGTATGATGTCCCCACTGGAGGTAAATGTTAGTACTATATTTGTTTTCACCATTAAATGCATGTTTGTTGAATTCGTAAGTCCGAGATCATATGAGTTAGTGGCCAGAAGGGAGAGATTCAAGAGCCTCTGAGCTAAAAATTCCAAATTTTCCTAAGGAATAAAGAAGAAACAAGAGAGAAATTATGCTCTTTTTCATCCTAAGGAAAGACTTTATCACTCTAGTGCTTATCAAGGGTCGAAAGAGATTATCGTGCATGAATAGGGGCTAATTCCATTCGCCAAGGGGTTTATCATAGGACCATATTTAAGGAACCAAGTGTTATAAATCTACGGGACCCCACTAATGAAGTGGTTTTCAACGTTAGTTGATCAATGGTCCAAATATGATCTAGTGTTGATATTAGCATCTCTGGTTAAAAATTGAAGAAGCCCGCAACATCATCATCGGGGAAGTATATCTTCAACCTAACAAGATAAATCCCATATCACCGATGACAATGTCGTTGTTGACGAAATGTCATTCACTTTTAACAAGGAATTATTACCTATCGCCAACGACGATTTCCTTTCCACATAAATCTTACACATAAGATCAATCAACAACTACCACATGGACACGATTTCCCACTAGACATACAATTCAACATCCTAAAAATGGGTGACACATGTATTACCTCTCTGCCACATCAGTAATAGCGTGGACTAGTTTGAAACCACAAAATTTTTAGGATGACATCATAATATTGTTCATGCCTTATCCATTTATAATTTTTTATCGAGCCTAGATCGACGTCTCTCCTTGCTTCGACAATAGATCGAGGGTAGAGATCAAGTTGGGGGTCCTCATCAGAAAAATTTATTGGGAATTCCCACATAGCTCAAGTTACATAGTTTTGAAGACGACGTCATTGTCGACGACCAAGGATAAGTTTAGGAAGATCTTACAACTTGGCATGCCAGCGAAGCACTGTCAGAGCCAATCAAATGTTGACACAAGGACAGGTGGAACCTAACAAATACATAGGTAAATGTACTTAATATGGGTGACCCGTGTCACGTCAGTCTGCGATGTCAGTTTCATTGTTGGCCAATATAAATCCACCACTTGTCTAAGCTGGAATCATCAAGATAATGTTCATTCCTTAGTCGATTATTTCTTTTGACCACGATGATATCAACGACTCTAAATTGATCTCTTATTCCTCTGATTGACGATCCAGATCTGATCTTATCTATAGCTTCAGATGGACAGTCGTCGGAGTCCCTTTATCGAAGTTTCTGATGGGTCCTGGATCTGGATAGATATGATGGTAACAACTATGAAGGAAGGTCCAAATTTGGTAAAAGAGAGTGAGATCGATGGTCTAGGAACCATCATAGTTTATCTCCTGCACACAATAACGATGAATGGATTCATGTCCCTGGTTATGTTTTATGTATGAATTTATATCAACACCAATGAGGATAAACAATAATGTTCCACGCATCTCTGGTGACATAGTCTTGACCATATTTTTCTTAGTCATTTTTGTTGATTAAGGTTAGTTGTCATTGATGTCAACCCTTGAAGAAAGCCCCGTAGCACAAAGGCTTGGGTAATGGACCCAATATTGTTTGAAGTAAATATGACTCATTATTGTTTTTTCATGGTTGGTAAGAAGTAAATATGGATGAACTCCAAAGTGGTCCCCTTATGGTGAAAGCCCTCACGAGAAGACACTTTGTGGAGTAAGAGAACCCATGCTTAATTGTGGAATAATGAGAGGAAGGAACGCGATTTTTTCAAGGAAACTATCCTATATGGATAGTGCTTGTCATTTCATTTTCGGTGGTATGTGGAACGTCACAGAATTCCTCACGGTTAGAGAGTTATGGCCATAAGAAGTTGGAGACCTTAGGTTTGGGTAATGGACCCAAGTTTGTTTGATGGGTAACGGTAAGAGTTATGATATATTTTCATATAATACTATTCTATATGGATATTACATGTCATGCCATTTCTGGTGGTATGTAGAACATCACATAACTCCTCACGGTTTGAGAGTTATGGACTTACGAAGTTGGAGGACCCTCATATGTCATCTAGAAGCCCCAAAAGGTCAAAGTAGTCAAAGTGGTTTAAGAGATTTTAAAATGTAAATAATAAAGTGAAGAGATGAGTATATTGTAATTCAAAGTGAATACAAAATAAATTATTTCAATAATAAATTTAATGCAGAAATTAGAAGTGGACCAACCCTAAAATAAGGAAAGTGGGCCAAGTGACCTAGAAGATGCTTTTAAGAAAGCTACTTGGAGAGTATAAATAAAAGGCAAGKCTCTCTCATTTGAATCACACTTGAGMATATTGAATATCTATATGTGTGTAAGGTAACCAAGGATATCTAAGCCGGAATTCTCAGTGAAGGTGAAGAAAAGAAGGCCGAAATGCAAGGAAGGATAAATTCTTTTGATGGTGCTTTCTAAGGTATGTTATTTACAGGTCATCTCACCATTTTCGCTATAAATTCTTTTCTATAATGATTCAGACCATGAAATTGTTATGAAAGTGAGAAAACATATCCAAGTATATGTGGAAAAAACTTCATCTTGTGGGTCGTTGTATTTTGGGAGTTACACTCCGTGGAAAATAGGGTTTGTGGCCAGTCCTGAAACAAGTCAAAATCAGGTGTTTCGGGTAAAAACATCATAACTTTTTCATAACAGATCCAAATTCAGTGAGACCAAATGTGTTGGTTAGAGTATAGTCTCTAGTATTTTTTGTAATAGGTTTAGATCATTTCATCAAATATTTTGAGTGGGGAACACTCTACAAGATCGCTCTCTAGAATAAGCCAGAATTCAGCAAGGTATGTCATTTTTGCTATAACTCATTTTCTGAGAGGTTCTATGTAGTGAAACTTGGAGGAATTGAATCAAACACACTGAATAACATTGTATATCAGTTTCATATCTTTATACATTACAGGTTCAAATTTACGATTACATCAAGTTAGGGTTGTTGACTAATCCAAAACTAGGCATGTGAAACTAAAGAAAAGTTTGATGAAAATGCTAGTCTCTTGTTTTTAAAGTTAAGGAAGGTTTTCACGAATGTGATTATATACAACAGTTCTATTACAGAGCTGAAAATCAGATTTGGATGATGAAATTGATGAGGGCTTTTGGTTGTGGTACATGTTGATTACATGGTTGAGACAAGTAGTTGATGAGTTGGCGCACATATATGAGGTGTATAGTTGATGATGTTGGTACATATTGATGAGTCATAGTTGATGAGTAGTTGACACATGATTGGTACATACTTGGTACATGGATGGATGCACTTGTTTATGGTATAGGTTGATTACAGGTTGGTGCATGGTTGGTGCACTTGTTTATGGTACAGGTTGATTACAGGTTGAGATACAGGTTGATGCATGGTTGATGCATGGTTCAGATTTATTGGTATAGGTTTACAACGGTATATCTCACAGTGATAGTGTGACAGTGGTTCCATCATTCTACTTCTACTTTAGGGTGGCAGGATGGGGCAAGGACAGGTGGTTGTAGCCACCTTCCGGTTGTAGCCAGAGAACATTGGGGGTTGTAGCCTCCTTCTAGTTGTAGCCAGAGAATTGGGGAGTTAAATCTTCCATTAGGTTGTAGCCTGAGAAACTAGGGGGTTGGAGCCTCCTTCCAGTTGCAGCTGGAAAACAAAGGAAGTTGGTGCTTCTAATGAATGTAATTCTTCAAGACATATAAGAAAAAACATTCTGTGATTTTCTCCTGATTTGGGTTTCCACGTAAAACACTGGTGTTCTGTGTATGTGTGTGATTGTTTATTTCTTACTGGTCATTATTGGATAATAATTCTACATTGATATAACATTTGAAGAAAAAGGATTATAAT